>JAQFYC010000603.1:0-51497 GCA_034694165.1 Tomocerus mixtus
GTAACCAAAATTCCCAATGTCATAGGTCAAATAGGAAAAAAGTTTTCATATAGACGAAGTCAAAATGCGATAATTATTGCACACTCGCGCAAGTACGGGTTAAAACACTAACTAAATATATGTATAGATCTGTACGTGCTAAGTACATCACTTTTACTAAAATAATCTAGCTTCCCTTTCCTTGGGGCCTAAAAATCTGAATGTCACCCCCGTACGTAGAATGTGAGCTTTACAAAGAAGCATTACTAGTGATGAATCTCAGGGATTGTACAGTATTGAGATTGAGACAGTGTTAGTGTTGTGTTCCTGATCACTCATTTGTTCCATGCAAACTTTCACATCCACCAATACGCAGATATTATACATATCTGTATAGGTACATGTTACTCTACTTATATGTATATCTGGTGTTCCAGCCAATTTGCTTGGACCATTTGCTTTTAACCTAAAAGAAAGTTAAAGTTTATTTGGAGAAAGCCTGAATGAACAGGACCATAAAAATGTGTCGTCACGACCTCACGACTGCGTTTGTGTATGCATTTTTAGTTACATGCGAGTTTTTCCATTGGTTTTGTTCTTTCATTTTGTCCACAATGGTGAATTCGTTAAAATATGTATGGTAGCCTTACAATGTCGAAGTCGAACCATTAAACTCCAAGAAATTATTTTCAATGCTATTAACACTTTAGTTCAAGCATAATTATAATTAATAATAAGATGAATTATAACTTTGATCAACTTTTCTTGCCTGGCTTACGTACTAACTTTTATGGAAATACAATTTTGTATAAATGTAACAATGTTACATTGTTATGTAAAAAACAGTTATATGGATTTGCAATATAATGACTTAAGCATTTATACTACTTCAAGGAGAAAGTATTTAACTCTTTACTGATGCACAAGATCGTTTTTGTAAGAGAAAGCTTTCTTTTTTGCTTTCGTTCACTGTACAAACCTTGCAATTACAATAATAGGTGGCGTAAAGCGGTAAATTAGAGAGTAAAAGTATGGGCTAGGACAAGAAGGAAGAGAATGTGCTGAAAAGTAAATACTACGCACCTTACATACGAGGACGAGTCCTATAAAAACAATAATAATAATGATCCGCTGCTAGCTGGAGCTTTCCTATATTCCTGTCAAGAAGAAAACAATTCTCCGAAAGTGAACTTTCCAGGTGATATTAAGCACAACACATTATAACAAATAACTAACTGGACGAAGAATTCTGAAGAGATTCGAATTAAGGTTTGGTCATTTTTGTTTTTTGCATCAGAATCAGATTACAGAAAATCGATCTTTCTACTTTTTACAAATATCATATTATAAACTAATTTTGTAGTTCTACCGGGCCATATTTCGTGTTCATCTTCGAGGTCCCACCCACAATCCTGTAAAGCAATTTGTAAGCCTAAGTGTGTCATAGTTTCTGCAAGAATTGGCATATAATTTCAATTTTTTGTTAGCAGGTCAATATTCAGGAAAAATCACATTACAGGAGAAGGGCTGATTTCCCATATACGTGTGGACAGTCTAGACAGTTGTGTAAACCTGGACTTGTCCAGTCGAATCCTCTAATCAGCTGCTTGGATGTTCATATCATAAATATGTGACCACCCGTGTATCCACTACCCACTCATGTAGGTACGTAAACCAGAACCCTAAATTGCGAAGTACCTTTGCACTATAAACTTTTTGATTTTAATATTGGAATGATAATAAAATAGTTGATGTAACTGTCGATCTTTTTTTAGTTGCTTGTCAAGTATGTTCTGTAATCTGTGCCATTTCCACCTGGACGGATTCGAGAAATTACACTCAGAAAGTCTTTCACCTACGTACCTTGCTGTCCAATAAATATCACAATGTCAGTTCAGTCTTGTGAAAGAAATGGGTTAAGGCGGTTAAATGAGCTCAACCCTGGCCATCCCATAAATTACTTATTTCAAAGAGAAATATCGGGCACGAAAGGGTCTTCCTGGAACAATGTCATCGACTGGAGACTCGACAAGTCTTGCAATTTATACAGAAAAAACCTTTCGTCTCATTTTGGATGCGTTAACGCAATTGAGTTTTCTAAAGACGGAACACAACTTGCTTCAGGTAAAAATGTTACCAATTGTATAACAATGGCAATTTAATCTTGGGTTTTGTCTTGAGTGGGAGTGTCAATGTAATGAGTTTGTTTTTATTGATTAGGAGGGGATGATCGTCGAATATTACTTTGGAATGTGGAAAAAGTATTATCTGGAAATGACAACCCGGTCATCATGCAAGCTGAACACTTGAGCAATATATTTTGTCTTAGTTTTGATAATTTCAACACAAAAATATTTTCTGCTGGCAACGATGATTTTGTAATCATTCACGATATTGCGACGTGAGTTTTAAACTGTTTCAAACATAACATTCGGATTTTAAATGGATGATTTTACAAATTGAGTGCATTGATTGTTGTTTACAGTGGGGCTCCTTTGGATTACTTTATGCATGAGCAGCCCGTTTTTGGAATAGCTGTGAATCCATTAAATGACAATATTTTTACCAGTGCATGTGACGATGGTAGAATTCTTCTTTTTGATATTAGAGAGCCATCAAGCTCGGGTAAAAACAATATTTTTACGTAGTCTTTATTACAAAAAATACAATTAGTATTATCAATACAAGTGTGCTACTGTTATCTCATCATACGAAATTTTTTGGCACTTTACTTTAGATCCATTTTGCTTGGCAAAAGTAAATTCAGCTTTCCATTCGGTAATGTTTAATCCTGTTGAGCCCAGACTTATTGCCAGTGCCAATTCTAAAGAGGGAGTTGCTCTTTGGGATATTCGTACTCCTAAAAAGTATTTTATGTCCTCAATGCATTTTTACAGATTAATAGAAATGAAGGCTATAAAGCGCAACTAACTCATGTTGTAATACCAACTAACTCATGTTGCTATATTTTTGAATACAGGCCTTTGATCAAGTATGGAGGACAAAATGCTGATCAGTGCTGTATGAGTGCTAGATTCAATAGCGATGGCTCACAGATCCTTGCTCTTCGAAGACGTTTGCCACCAGTTTTATATTCGACAGACTCCATTTCACACTTGTTTCAATTCAATCACAAAGGCTACTACAATTCATGTACAATGAAAAGTTGCTGCTTTGCCGGTTCAGATGATCAGTATATTCTTTCTGGATCGGATAATTTTGATTTGTATATGTGGAAAATACCGTCAAGTGGCAGCAATAGTGAGCTTTAAAACATATTTTGGTCATAGTTTTTGTATTGCCCTATAATTCAATATGTAGTAATGTGATTATATGAACTTGTAATGTTTTTGTTTATTCAGGGTGGGTGGACAGTGCACACATGGTATTGAAAGGACATAGATCTATTGTTAACCAAGTCCGATACAACAAAGTACATCCTCTAATTGCTTCTTCGGGTGTAGAAAAACTAGTTAAGGTAAGCCCATCATTGAAAATTAGAAAGTTACAAGCAATTATGCTTTTGTCATTTTGTGTCAAGAATATGAAATAATTGTAATGGGGCAAATATTTTTTATCTTAAGTTGTGGAGTCCTTTTCCAATACCCAACAAGCCAGGTGTAAATGGACTGTCAACATTAACGTTTGAAAAGGAGCGACAAATCTATACTCACGATGAATACATAAATTTAATTATGCAATCTGGGCAGGTACTTATAATATGTATACGTTTATACCATATAATACATACGAAAATGGAAATCACGAAAATACGTAACAAATAAAAATAAATGTTATATATTTCAGTTTATGTCACTAACATTTGACACTGCTGCACGAAAGAATACAAAAGAAGATCCCAGAATGATGGCGTTTTTTGACGCCCTAGTTCAAAGAGATATTAATGGGCTATCGGATGACAGCGACGATTGCACCCGTGAAACCTCTTATACCAATCTCATCTTTAGCCCTTTAAATTCCGCATCTTCGACTGAAGCTTCTGATGATGGTATTAAATTATCTTTGAGCTACTTATTTGCTAAGAAACATTTATTTTGCCAATGTCACTAATTTTTAAAAAAATGACAATTTCAGACAATGGTTCGCAGCTTAACTCAACTCAGTCCACAACTGGACAATCAAATTCTATGAACAGTAGCAGTGTTACAACCGATAGTCAGAATCAAAACCTAGATCCCGACAGTGATAATGGTTTTGAAAGTAGTCAAAATAACGATGACGGAGAGGACCGTAATACAGCTCCAAGTGTTGAACCCAGCCTGGCAGGAGCAGCTTCTTGGATTTTAAACGCAGTACGTGTCAGAGAAGTCTCTCGTGGTGACGTTGAAGATAATAGTAGTGATTCTGAAAGAGATATCAATGAAGGATCTTGTCTAAACCCGAAAGACATGAATCGTAACATAGATAATAATGGTGACGAGTCGCAAAATATTGAGTCACAGCCAGCAAGATTATCGGATGAAAATATGCTCACCAAATTAATCGTTCAGAGGGAAACCCATCTTCGTAAGTTAGCCCGTTTTCACGTCCTGCTCGAAAGTAAAAGCAAATCGAAAAGAAAGACGAAACGCTGTATATATTCATCTTCTGAATCATCTAATACAACCCCCAAGAAGAAGAAAATTGAAGACCCAAAAAAATACGTTCCCACGAAGTCTGTCAGTCGGGACGATCGCAACAACAGTTCATGTTCAGATAAATCGGATTCAGATAGTTCAGAACGAAATTGTGATAAAAGTAAAGGTACAAGGGAGAAGGGCAAATATTGTCGAAAATATTCTTCGTCTCCGCCTCCTCCATTGAAGAAGCCTAATGCAAAAAAGCGCTCCTTAAGTAAATCACTTAGCTACAGCAATTACAAAGCAGGTGGTGAAAAGTCCAGCACATGTAATTACTGGAAAACAAAAAGTGCAATTTGTAATAGCTCCACGTTTGACATTCAGAAAAAGCCTACCACAAATTCCAAAACTACGGGAGTAAATATCAATAAAACATCTAATAGTTCATCATCCTCAACCAGTTCTAGTTCTGTATCAGACTCCTCAGAGGCAGAAAAGAAAGTCAAAAGCGCTTCTCGGAAAAGAAAAGTTGATAATCGTACTATGAAGAAGAGAGTCTTAAAAATAGAAAGTGATAACACTAGTAGTGATAGCGTTAGTAGCGCTAGCGAAAGTACGAATTCAAGTAGCACGGAAAGCGACACCATTAATACTTCCGCAAAACTTTCTAAGAATTTTTTCGCATTCAAATTTTCTCCTCTTCTTCGCCGACTGAAGTTGGAGCAACGGAAAAGACGACAAAAGAATAAATCAGTTCGCAAAAAAGCTGTAGATTTGAATAAAGACTCAACAGATGGATCAGATTCTTCACAATCGAATTCTAAGTCTAGTGAAGAGGAAATTACTATAAAGAAGAAAAGGCAGAAGATTGTTTCGCGGAAAAAAGAAACTAACAATAAGAACAATAAGAATAAGGTAGTGACAATTATGAAAGCGCTTACCAACAATGGGGTAGTTACTACAGATAGTGGCATCGAAATAGAAAAACCTGTAGCTGATGAAGAACCACAGCCTTGTTGTTCTAAATCTCTGAGTAGCAATGCTAAAACGAACTCTCGTACTGAAAACACGGCTAACCATGGCGAAACTGACTCATCTGACGACAATGCAAATAGCGTAGCATTTAAAAAGAGGATCCCAAATCGCAAAAGGCATTATCGTCGCACGAAAAACTCTTCTGACTGATTTACAGACTTATTTTAGCAATATAAGAAACGGTTCGCATTCGCAAACAGCAAGATAAAAACTATTAATGAGTAGCTAACGTACGATTAGAACGTTATTTCAGTACCGACCGAGACGCAGAGGGATAGATTATTTGCACTAGGTACTCCATGTAGTAAGTAAGCCGAAAAATAAGCCAAATTCGAAAACGCATTGTCATTCTAATAAATTGTGTTGTACATTAAGGTAACAATGTTACATTTTTAATTCATGTTTGAAACTTGGCGTAATGAAATGTAACGTATTCAATCTCAAATGACAATTTTCGTTCGGAACCCACCCGATACTGTTTTGTCAAGTAGTGAATTGGAAAAACAGCAATACGTCCAATGCCATGATATAAACTTTGAGTAATAGGTTACTACTGTAACTGTAATTGCATTTATGCTATTAATTTTTGATGATTTATGTTTACCATTAGTTGTGTAGTTTGACGTCAGATCAGATCAGACTGTCTTTCCAAAAATGCATTTTTGACTTTGATCTGTTGAATAAAAGTATTGATATTATTATTGTGGAAGAAATTGTCACTAAATACAATTGGGCTTATCATTTTGTCATAAAGGCGTGTCCTAATCGATTGTTTCTTTTAGGTTCATTAAATTTTCCTAGTAGGGTTAAGTTTGGCCTACGGTGAAGGACGACTTGCTTTCTTCCCATGTTTACACCAAAAGCTTTCACTGTACTATGTACTTTCAATTGCATATAATATTAGTACCAATGCATTTTATGTGGTATGCACCCGTCCTTAAGTCTGTCTCAGACTCTATAATTAACGACTATACTGCATCTCTATTCCTTACGCACCTTCCTTTCCTAGGTTAAGATTAAGATCTCTATAGCTACTTAGTTTGCGTTTGATCTAACTACAGTTCTACAGTTGACCCATATAATTTATAAACATCGTCATTTTATATGATAAAACTAATCGGGCCTCGGGCCCCAGATTAAAAGACATCGAATGAAATGAGTTAAATGCATGTGTTTATAGCTTGCACGGGCGCCCAACAGTTAGAAGATCACACTCAAACACCAACTACATAAACTGTTTTAAGCAAAGTTGTGCCTTATAGTTTTCGAGAGTTAATTCGTAACTTGGTAAAACTATCTGCTTTTGGAAGAGCATGTGACGCAGATAATATTAGGTTATCTTCTGTTTCATTAATAATAATTTTAATAAGAAAGTCATAATATTATTTTTTACAATAATTTATAGCTAATTAATCATTACTACTACATGCATGTAAGAAGAATGCATTATGCCTTCTTAGATTAAAATAAATGTATTATAACATCAAACTACTACGTATAAGGTAAGAAATATTATAAATATAATAAATATAATAATATGTATATTTTAAATAAATAGTCTTGATGTGTTTAGTTATTAGTTTACAGTGGCACTGACATAGATTAACAAAAATTAAGAAAATTATATTAACTATTTACTACCAAAAGGTAGGTTTTGTTTGCATCACTGTATTAAATGTATTGTTATTAAATTTCTTCATCTTCGGATAACTCAACAATCCCTTCCCCAAGTTCACATTCGTCTTTTAATTTATCAAGTCCGGTTACTTTTTCCAGGTAGTCAGAGGATTGGTTTAGAACATTAAGAATTAGATCAAAACCTTTCTTCTCATATTCATCCAAAATCTAGAAGGTAAAGATTAAATGAGTAAATTATTACAAACTAATTTCATTCTTAGGTAGTCAATATGTAAATAAATTGGGCGACAACGAAGAAAAGTCAACTTTCTGGTCTAATCATAAGCCATATTAGAATACAAAGTTAATCGCTAAGTACCGTGGTCGAGCATGCAGTGCACTTGTCAAAAGCTTGGAAACTTGGCATAATAACTTGTCCAGAATTTAAAAACCCTCTGATACTGTGTGGTATTAATCCGAGAGGACTTAATGGGTCCACCGTTGTTGAATCCCCTGTTGCGTAAGCCCTGAATAAATTAAAAAAAATATAGGCATATGCAGGAAATACTGGTAAATATACGTCCATATTTTATTATTCAAAGTAGTTACTTGTTTGGATGATGTAGAATGGATGCCATCATTTCAACGGCAAGGGCTCCAGCAATCATGGATACTCCAGGACGAGTTACTGTACATTGCTGATCCAAGGTCCTATCCCTTGTAGACTGTTAAATAAATAATATACTTATTTAAAAGGCCTGCATGTCCATATAGCTAATACTAGCAATGGTAGGTACCCATCATCCAACTACAGATATTTTAAAAATAAAACGAATCCTTACGTCTCCAGGTGCGACTACATCGGTGCAGAAATAACATCCCAACCGAGTGTCGCCGTTTGTACCTTCGTACTTTCCATCAACATGCATTCCATGACGCATTACTAAATAGCTATCGAAACCTAGGGCAGCATTGATGACAATCTAAAATGAAATATATGGATTTGTATACTTCGATTTACATTTAAATAGATTAGGTAGATGCATGATTACGAGAAAATTAAAAACTTTTTGATACCTTTCTATGCTGAGCTCCTAAAAGTGTAGGCAACCACCTACTCTCCCGAGTATCCATCAAAAGGAAAATAACATCACACTTTGTCACTTCTTTAACGAGAATGTCGTAATCGGTTTTAACTTGATTTACAGTAGCTTCCGAAACAGGATGACCGGGCATGGGAATCATGACCTGTAGCAGGAATAAATAATATATGTATTTTACTTTATTTAGTACGTTGTATTGCAACAACAGCAATATATTGCACTAATTGAGAAAACTTGAGCTTGGCAAACCTGTTCATGATGGCAATTTATCCCAGGAAATATTTTACGTAGACTCTCAGCTGCTGCTAACGCTTTGGGCTTTCCTCCGCCCAAGCAGTCTTCAAAATTGTAGAGCGACTGTCTAACAGGATTTGAGTAGGAGACATTGCCATTGTCTATAAACGTAATGTTACGGACTCCCCAACCCTTAAAAAATCAAAGTTTTATTACCCATTGCGACTACTAAACTAGAAGCTAAATGCCTTAGTTATTACATGCAATTGGTCAATTTACACTTGTTCTTTAAAACTAAGTTTATTACCAATAATCCTCTGGCTACATTAGAGCCGAGTGTACCAGCTCCAAGAATCAAAACATTTGTATTATGCATCATATTTAAGTCGAAATCAGGCAACAATCTCCATTTCATGAGTTTCAAATTGAAGTCAACACTAGATTCAGCTAGCCTGTGAAGGTAAATAAAAGATAAACAAATTCACAGAAAAATCTTCTGAAATTGCTTAAAGCTTAAATAATAACTTAAACGTACTTTTCGGGATCCAACGATGATTTTAAATCAACTTGCCGTGGTCCAAATTTCCCCTAAACATTTTAAAATACCATTTAACATATTGCTATTAAAACCAAATGTTATCATATGTTAAAATAATACAAATTACATACTGCATCGTTTCTCTCCCAGCCGACTATTTTCGGATTACTTAAAAAGTCTTGTTCATACTATGCAAATACAACAACAAATTAACATCCTTTGCAATAATAGTGTGCACGTAAAGTATTTTGGCCGAAAAGTTTCCCTTTTTAATAAAACATGTAGCTAACTTACTTCAATTTTAATTTGGAATACACAACTCCGTTCTATCAGGGATGATTTTAGAGGACGATATGAGAACACTTTTATCGTTGATTCACTCGGTATTTTCCTGAAAACGCAAATGTTTAAATGCATTATTATTTTGTATTTATAGGATATCTTACACAATTAAAAAATTTAATTAAAAAGATAGTTACAAGTTACAATTTTAAAATGAGGAATGCTAAGTAATTTCTTAGAACCCATCCAGGATGCTGCTCTACTGAGGAAGGGTCTACAAAGCCAAAATATACTTCATTCCATTTCACATTAGAAATTGCAGAGAGGCTGTTTACAACTAGTTTTCCCGTTTCTTTAGTAAGTATAAAGAACCCCTGGCCCAATACAGCGCTGGATGACTTTAACTGTTCTTCCAGCGAGGGTAAAGCATCATTGAACTCTTCAGTCACAGTTCTGCAACTAACTTGGAAAGTACTAATGTTGCTTACAGCCGGAAAGCCAAACCAGTACAAAAATCTATACTTTTTTAAATCCTGTAACAAACATTGATAAATTCTAATTTGCATGAGCACAAATAACCTAATTATTTAAACACAGCATACAATATTGGATGTTGGGAAAACTTACTGCAAATGTGAGCAATAGAAATGAAGACAATAAGGATGGGTTAGCAGTTAGTTTATGTAGTCCATCTTCGCTCAACAGGTCCTCGAGGGCCTTTAGTCCATTAACCTTCATGAACTCGTTTTTGTCACATTCTTTAAATTGTTCTGCAGTATTGGTATTCGTCAAAACTCCAGAAACCTTTATGGTACTGTGGTACGCTTTGGAAGCTCTGAAAAAATATTAGAAATGAATGTTTATATTACATTTTAGTTAGGTGATAGATAAAAATGTAATGAAATTAAATTCTTTTTAGCAATTTAAGGGGGTATTGTATTACTCGTCAAAGCTGGAATGATCAACGCAAAACATTGGATTATTATTCGGAATTTCATTAGATCCGTAATAGCCGACAATTTTTAAGGGTTCCTCGTTTAATCCCAAAATATCTAACTTTAGTTGAGAAAACTTGCTCCAAAATGAAGACGATATCTGCGACGAAAATGGTGCGAACACAACTTTGTCCCCAGGTGAGGCTGTTTTTGTCTCCATGTTGTTGTTGGAGCTTCCCAGATGTCAATTTATGTAATTTGGTTACTATTTACTTAAAAATTTTGAATTTCAAAATCACTTTACAAAAACAGAGGGGAGAGGTTTTTAGGAAATGTGAAACTAGCTCAGCTTGATAAGCTGTCAAATTTAAACAGGTGGGATGAACCCGCCTGGTGAATGTAAGAGGTAGCTCCAGATATAGCACCTCGTCCAGTTTTATAATAGCGTTAAGTTTTAATTACAAGTGAGGATTTATCAGATCATATTTGCTCCTCAACCGGAAACCAGGTACCGGGCATCCCGTGGCCCCGGTAATAAAACGTACACGGGTTATTTAACTGATTTCTCGATACGGACATGCTATAACTATGACCGTTCTTTTCTTACATCTTTCTAAGCACAGCACAGGTGACCTTAGGTACAAAATGAAACAATTTTATATAAAAATTCTTATGAAATGGTGACGCCAAAACTAGATGATTATATTATAGGTGCACTTGTGATCTACCAAAAAATGAATCCAATAGACAAAATTTAAAATTCAATTTTATAATTTCCGATTTTTAATTAGGTATTCATAATAATCTGACTGAATCTAAGAACAAAATGGCCTACAATTAATAAATCTAAATCAAGTTATCATTATAACATTTGTAATAAATATTACCACCTTAGCCTAGGTTAATTTTTGGTTGCTGGTTCCAAATTATAGTGTAGGAAATACATACATCTCATTGAATTGTAACAATCTTATTGATTTTATACTCGTTAAGCGGTAGAAGAAACGGCTAATTTCTTGAGGTGGTCCATAAAAACTTGAAGGCTGACATCATCTGTCAAAACAGGAGCACCGCCCTCCTGTAAAATTTAATTAGATAACAGTTTAATTTATGCACATTAATAGATAAGCAAAAGCACAGTAACAAAATAAGTGCATTTCATTAAGAACGCCTGACAATAGTTACTGATATCGCAACACAATGCTTAAGCAGACGCCTTACGAGTTACGACAACAATGAATGCCATTTTTAAAACACGTAAAACATTTACATAGTTGCATGTTGCACATATCATTTACTGAATAAAATACAGAAAGTTAGTAAGATATACCATTCGAAAGGCAAAAGAGGTAACAATGACAAGTCGGTTTTTTTGTATTGATCATAATTAAATTGAATTGATAACAAATAATGGGCGAAAGGCTTTAATACGCCATTATTGTTTCTGAAGATCTGTCAAACTCGCTGACTATAAAAGGAGAACGATGTTTGGCTAATGGTTAGAACAAGAGTCAATTCCTTGTTCACATAAAAGCAAGGTTGCAGTGCAAAGTGCAAAGCCTAGTTGAACAAGATCTTCATATACTAACTCTCAAAATTTCCAATGATATATATCCCACAACTAGACAGTTATTAGAAGAATGTCAATGTAGTTCCGACATGGCATACGGCACTACGTATAACATGAACGCTAGAGTTTCTACAAAAATTGTCGCCGAGGACAATATTGTTTGTATTCTATATTCTACGTAGCCCGTTGAATATTACGTCATTATGCAAAAACTGATTTCGGTTTACATATTGTACTGATTAAGAAATGATATATGAAAGTTGCAATGCTAAAAAAGGCACATAATGACGCATGTGAATCTTCCGATTCGACAATTCCACCCCTCCACCGAAATAATAATACGAATAAGCAAAAATAATCCCTTGAACCAATAAACCCATAAATGAAATCAAATACCCCTCCGAAGTTGCTACTCGGCATCGGCATCGACTACAAATTAAACATTTTCATTAAAAATCTGTAATTAATATAAGAATAAGTTAAATTAGCTTACCCCTTGACCGTAGGCATACATGTTGTTGTGTGTCTGAGACGGGTTTACTTTGGACAATAAGAATCGAGCCTAGTGATAAAGCAAAGGAGCAAATTAGTCTGTGAATTTTCGGTTTTTGATAGATTATATGTTTGCAATTGAAATACTAGTATTTTATAATTAATCATAAAAGCGAAGCATTACTTGTGACCCGCCCTGTTCGGTATCAATGTATCTCGGAACTGGAAATCGGTTTTGCAAAATTTCCTGTGCATCTGTAGCAGGGGCCTCTAAAAGTTGTCTGAAGTTCTCATATTCAGGCATATTATGATATCCAGCAGCACGCCATTGAGCTATAGTCTTTACAAAAGAAACAATGTGTAAAAGATATTCCAGTTAGATTTAAAAGTATAAGGTGTATTGTACTTGTAAAAGATATAAGTAGTATTTTTGTTTGTATTACTTCTCCATGAAATATTAAAATTTGAAAGAATGTGTCCATTAGAAGTATTCTGTCAGCCTGAATACTAGATGTGTCCAACAGAACTGGTTCAGGAGGCCCATTAAAACTGTAACTGTACAGTACTGGTTGTACCATAATTAGAGATTGTGACAAATCTTCCCGATTTAGCATGTGCCTATAGAACGAAAGTAATATATTAGTTAACCGTTTATAGTCAAAAGTTTTTCTGTAGTAATTAAACATATTAGCTTAAGATAATTTACCTATAAAAGCTCGTTTCATCGGGTGAATTGTTGAATACTTGCAAAAACTGCGATCGACGCAAATGAAACATAAACTGAGGATATAAAGTAAAATTTTCCTGAAGTTGAAAGCTACTTGGATCATCCTTGTTGTATTGTCCCACTTTTTGACAGAGTCTAATGAGCATTCTGTCCACCCATCTCAAAACATCCGAGCCATCATCGCTTTCTGCTCTAAAAACTGCCAATCTTGCCATTATGACAGCAGAAGCCTCTTGATCAAAACCGACGGATATGTGGTAAGGATTTGCTGTTGCGTCTGCCCAGCTAGAAAAGTAACAAATATCAATCAGCACGGCATATGTTAGCCAATGAGTTGGCAAGATACCGCAGCTTTGTATAATTTTAAAAATGGTAAAAGCCTTGCTAAAACTGTAGAGATATTACTTATATTTAAAAGCACAATATAACTGAAACATGCAATTATACAAATCAATGACCACACAACAGCCCCAGTAGGGTAGCATATTATATTTTGCAAATTTCTTACTTTCTAGCAATTGTAGTTACTCGAACACGCTGTTCACCCTTAGAGTGTTGATATTGAGTTATGAACTGTATACATCCTCGTCCTCCTTGCGGAATAGGAGTTCCATGGGGATTTACGATTTCAAAAAATACAGCCGCAGTTGTTGCTGGAGACAAAGTGCAGAACTTCCACTGACACGTTCCTCCCATTCCCATTTCTGTATCAGCTACGCAACCACTTTTGACACCAAGACCAACACAGGGACCAATAGCTCCGCTGACCTTTAGCTCGCGACTTGTTTTGACCTCCAACGTAGCATTAAAAGCCATTTTCAATTCTGTTGTGCCAGTGCGAGCAAACACCCGATGAAACGTCTGTTTATACAAACTACTATTGAAGGAGTCTCCCATCACCATATGGCCTCTGTAATTAATGCAAATATTTAATTTAGATTTTATTAAGTGAAAGAATAAACAGTATCCTGGACCACTTTTTCGGCTTCTTCGGCTGAGAAAGTGTATGATTGATTTTAACCTAACAACAGTTAGCAATTTATAATTTTACCCTGTAGAGTTAGGGCAGAATTTCATTTCCGCCAAACCAGTCTGATCCAAAGCACATGAGTAAATGTCAACAGCATGACCATTAGCAGCTGCTCTGACAGCTAAAGCTTCATAATGCTTAATTGCCTTTTTCATGTACTTCGCATTATCCTTTTCAATATCATGATGGGATCGTATTGGGTGTTTCAAATCTTCGTTGAGGACTTGACCGGGCCCTTGAGAGCAAGGACCCCCCATAAACAACATTATTCTTCCTCCAGCTCCAGGATAGCAACACTGTTAAAAATTTATAATACATAGTTAATAATATAAATCTTTACTTCAAACTTTTGTTAATAAAATCTAACTAACAAATAAAATAATTTGTGGTCAATTGTCAATTACTTCTAATAGTCCTACTGCAATTGACAACGCTACTCCAGTGGACCTCAAAGCGCGTTTTCCTTGAGGAATATTCCAGGGATCCCGCTGCAATTCACCCAGCATGTCATTAATTGACATGTCACAAACGGACAACGGCTGCAAGAATCTGTCGTACAAAAATGTTGAGTTAACCTTTTAGTGTTAACATAAGTGTAGAGTGCAGGTAAAATATATTACAAACCTGTTGACTGGAGCTTGTGCCCGTTGTTGTTGCGGTTGCATTCCAGGGACTTGATTAACACCTATATTACTCGGTTGACCAACATATCTCGTTAGCCCTAACATTTCTTGTAGCTGTTTTGCTGTTACATCCTTGGTCCCCCTGAATACATAGCTCTTGCTAAGACCATCGCATCCGAGTTCATGAACGGCTACCATTTTTCCAAATGTTATCAACCCCACCAAGGCATTGCGTGGGATCAAACTAAGACTAAGTTGCAGCGATTCCTTTAATGCCGTTAGTTCTTCGTCATCCATGCACGTATCCACAACATAGAGAAAAATTGGAGGAGGTACCTGTAAGCAAAATGAGAGGAACATATCAGATACCTATTTAAATATGTCAGAAAAGGAGGTATTCCGAAATGACTAAAAGGAAACACGGTCGTACTTGAGCTCTTGTGATGGTATATTCAATGGTAGAAAATTGTGGAATTAACTCTGCTGGTTGACATTGCTCAGTCATTGCCCCATACTGGGGAGGAAACGGATTCCTCTGGAAGCAAAAGTTGCAAACCCAGAACTTGGCTCGATAATCTACTTGGCATAATGGATTGAGTATTGCACGACAGTTGTTACGAGTACAGAGAACAGGGTCATAATGGATTGGTGGTAAATCTGCAACAATACGGAAGTTATTGTTTAAAACTGGCAAGTGTTATGTGTTACATACTGGTAAAATTGATGTTTTATAAATTTGTTTTTAAAAAAACGTACCGGTTCTTTCTTTTATTGGGGTAAAAAGGCATCCTAAGGGAACGACTAATCTTGTCGCTTCCAGCTTCGATGATGGCCATACATTCCAACTCAGCCGAATGCCGTCACGCTCTTCTTGCTGTTGGATAAATTCGGCATATGTCGCCATTTCTGAAACCAAATAAAGATTTTTTTTACAAAAGAGACACTATTATTTATGTTCTGCTTGGTTAATTAACTAAGGAACTAAATTAAATATTTACCCTGTATTCTCCCGTATAATATCCAATATACTTAACGATATCTATTATTATCACACCTTGCATTTGACCTTCACTTCCATTCGATGGTGACTTGTATAAGATATTTCCAAATTCCAGTTATATGCTAATTAATGTTGAATGTACCGAAGTATGCTATATTTTTTTACTACAATTAAATCCTTACGGAGACGAATTCTGAATTATTAATGGAAAGGCCAACCAATATATAAAATCGAATTTGAATTAAAGCTGGCTCCTTATCATTTTGGAAAGAAGCGAAACGAAAGCATAACTAAAGCACTGTCATAACTTTAGAATGAATATCAAGAATAGAAAAATATACTTTCTAATCTGTAATCTTAAACTAGTGAAACTAATAACTTAAACTTTCGTTTAACTAAGACATTGTAAAATGAAAGGCGAAGGTCAAAATTGACGAGGTATTCACTATTTACTTGTGTCTGTATAGTAATATTATTGTCTCATTAATTACTCTAATAAAAATCAGCCAATTCTAAATGATTTTACTGCAACTGCAATTTTTGCAATGCCGCAATAAATGGTTTTTACTTACTTGAGCTGATTACTTGCTCTCCACTCCAAGAAAAATAGTAAAATTACTGCATTTGATGAATTTTATTCGTTTTATGAAGGATGGTGATGATTTTTAATGCAGAAGTTGAAGTGAATGCGACAGACAGACTGAGCGAATTGCTTCACAGACAAGGCAAGACAACGTGTCACTTTTCGAGTAGGAGCCTGTTACGTCATCAGCGGCTGATCTCCTAGTCCCATACGCATAGATGGGCACAAACAAACGGCCTTCCCTTTCATATAAGGCACACCTACGCTAACAAACGTCAGCATTCGCAACTTCACACTTTTACCATCGCTTTCCCCTCATCATAATTATAAGGAACATGAAAATAAGCGAATTTATAGCAGATCGACAATTTAAACTGCATTAATTTATGAAATATATAAAGATTAGACGAGCACCATAAAATAATCAAAGGTTATCAACGAAATGAAATGCAAAATGACCTTAGGAATACATTCAAAATGAAGTATGTGGCAGTGAAAGTATTGAATATCATTTCTATATAAAAAGTGAAAGCAAACGAACCTAAAATTCTAAATACTTGTTGAGTGTTAATTATTAATACTTTCTCTTCTACGGTTACAAAGTAACATACATAAAGCTTTCATTAAATGGCAAAGTTGTATCAAATATTACTGACAAAGCAATTACAAATATAAACAAACATTAACCTAAAATAAACCTAAAATAAAATACTTTGTCACTACAAATACTCCATTTTGTTAGTATTAAAGTCCCAAACTGTGCATTAATCTACCTTGTCCCAAATTACAAACACAAAAACCAGGTAGAATAGCATGTAGTATATAACCGTGCCAATACCAATTGAATTAAAATGTTTCTCATTAAGTAATTAATTTAAGGTTTCTTCAAGTTGTTGTGCCCATATTGCAGGTTTAACTGGCGGTTTGATGTGGAACATGGCCAATGGAACTGACTTTTGAGTTTTACTAAGTAACTAACTAATGAATTGCATATTAAAAGCATCCGTTCCAGGAAGTATCTCTCCTGGGGAAATGTTTTGAAAAGTATGACACAAAACATTGACTTTGATTCAAAAATTCTTCCGTGGTTTTGCCTATTACACGATCATAAAAATACATACAAGAGCACCTTTGCTAAGGATGTTAATGATATGATTATGATAATCAATGCAATGTAACAAGCTATGTGCTTAGTAGCAATTTTGCTTGTAATAGTGTATATTTATGTAAATACAAGTACAGGATAATCTAGCACTACGTCTTACTTCTTATCTTGCTGGGTCCATTCATATTCAGATTTCATTCATACATGTGTTTATGTATACTTTATATCCGGGTTGCCAATAAAAACAAGCCATGAGTAAAATGCTGCACACTAGAAAAGAGGAAGATGGAGCAAGATATCTTTTAATTTCATATTTATCATGTTTTATGTTTATTAGCTTCACTTGTTACATTTTTATAACGTATTAATTTATTCTGTACAATTGTATTACATACCACATGCAATATAGCGTATATAGAGCATACAGCATATCTCAGAATTTGCTGTTTTCATGTACAAATTATATTATTCCTATGTGTATTACACATTATATAGCAATTGAAAATACACAATGTTACATTTTCATACAGTGCTCATTAAATCACACATGTACTAAAGTAAAAATCGACAAATACTCATCTGTTGTCAATATGGCTTCACATAAAAAGTGAATTTCATGAATGTGTATCTACATATGATATTTATTCTGAGTCTCTACTAAACCTTTTTATTATTAACTAACTTAGTTAGTTGTCTTATCTTCCTTTGTGTTGTATAATTCTCTAAAAATTCTCTTTACATTAAATCTGTCTTGTACGTTGAAAAACAAAGGTAAGTTAAGTAGCGTGTTATTTAAAGAGTCTTAAGTCTTAATTAAGACTAATTACAGATTTGCATATAAATCAAATAGTTGCGTTTACCATTTACCATGAAATAACATTTACGACTTTAACTCTTAAACTTAGCTGCAAAATTATGCTATAGTGTTACAACCGCGATTATACAATAATACATTTTACTTTACATCTTTCCTACCATTACCATTCCGTCACCACACTATTGAAACAATAAATTATCAAATTAACAATATTTAAACGATTTACAGTACACTACAATTACATTACAGCGCAATTCATGGGGGTTCTTAACTTGCTGGCACATTTTGCTTCTCCTACCATTTATGTATACATTTAGTGTTTAGCTGCCTAATTAAAATATCCTTTTTAGCTGCAAACGGTTATGGATACATTTAGTGTTTAGCTACCTAATTAAATATCCTTTTTAGCTGCAAACTGTTATATGAAGCAGTCTCTTGGAATGGTATTAATTAATATCTATGTGTTTATGTTTTGTGTACAAACAAAATGCAATTTTTCTAAAATCTGAGATAGTCATTGTCATTATTACAGTCAGCGTCAGTATAACTAGTATAAACTAAAATTAAACTACAATAATAAACCTTAACAATATAAATACCTATACAATTAACAGGGATAATTAGAAAAACAAAAAAGTACTAAAAATTGACACAGTCCGAACACGCATCACTGCAAAATAGCTCAATTAAAAATTTGTCGGCAGAATATTTCCGGTCTTATACTAATGACAAGACCACAATGAGAATCATATCATGGATTATTTCAATCCATATCATATTATTGTAATACCTGTTCACATTTAAGGCCTCGTATTAATACAAAATTAGATAGACAATCAGTTAAGTAATATACCTACTTACTAATACGTAGATTATTATTAATAGCTGATAGTAATATAAGTCATAACCATAATAAACTTAAATATAGCAATGACGTACGTGGAATATAGTATATTAAATGCGTTGCATAACAATAACCTATTAGTTATTTTCATTTTTCATGATTGTTATTTCATTACCTACTAAAGATCTCAGCTTTCTACGTATTGAACATAAATATAAAAACATAACTGACATAGCCAATTATGAAATAATTACTTGGTAAGTGAATTAAAAAACATTTAGAATTACAATACTAATGAAGAATACTCATCGTCAGTTGCTGTGGAATATAAGCGATCATGCTATCGCATTCATCCATAAAACTTAATAAAGCCGTTTAATAAGGGATTTCTAGAGTACAATACAGAACTAAGGCTAAATAATGAATACAATGCCATATTATACAATTATGCAACAAGGTTACATAATCATCTATTCATCATACAAGTACGGTAATATTATTTTTGATATGCAGTGAACGTATAGTTTGTAACTTTTGCTACTTTTACGCAAACCATTACCTAGTTTACTGATCAAAAAGTAGTTTTATAAGCTAATTATGACAAGGGCGTAGAGAGTAATTTGTTTGGAGTTTGGGCTTATGACATAATTTCTGATTAATTGCAAATTATAGCTACAATTACGTAACTCAGCTAAAACATGTGCGAATTCTGTTGTAACGGTAAGCCGCATGTGCCCCAAGTATAATCAGCATTCACATGCAATAATACATCGCCAAAAAGTAGTAGGTACATATTTTTTGTTTAGAAAACTTCGGGCCGTTAGGAAAATAAAAGGATTATGTGGTTATTCCTTTCAAAATTTCAAAATACTGAGAATGAGAGTGAGAGTAACAATAAAATTTTTTTCGAACATTTAATTAATTATTTTCTGTAATGTTAATGTACGTATGTATGCTATTGCCTGGATGATAAGTCCTTCGCAATTGCTTAATCTCTAGAGTTATTAACGTATACGATTCGTAGCAAATTAATTTACATACTTAACTAGCACCTTATTAACTACCCTAACTCCTCGAATATAAAATCCGAGACTTTTATCATAAATAGAATGACCTATCTTTGACCTGGTATGCTTATTATGCTGTCTAACAAGTAAATGTATATTATATACACCTTACCTACTCCTAGCAATTTTGTCCTTATTGGCATATATTCGAGGATTTATGGTAACTATTATGTATCCTAATTTAACCTATACCTGTCGCAGAGAAATATAATAAAGTCTTGTAAAGAATCAACTACCCCTATCTCAACTAGGTATGTAAATACTACTTTTTGTTTATATTGCATTTTGCATGCAAATTAATAGCGCAGGTAATACTAATCAATTACTAGAATCAAATACGAAAATTTAGCATGTCCTTCCATACTAGGCTTAATTTCTATTTTCGTTAAGGCCGTAGACATTTCCCCTGCTGAAGACTACTTTAGAAAGAAGCAACATATCCACCAAAAACAGTAAGTATTCATAGTTTTTTTGGAGCGAAGCCCACTAAGCCTACAAAGTAAGAGCCAAAAAGCTGTAGTGTGATTAACATTTCCTGAGAGCTGAATTTTGCGGCTGCACAGTTACCATGAATGTGTACTTACTTTCACTAAAACCTTTCCCCTCCGTACAGATGAAATTTAGTGAAAGTTTACTATGATTCTGAATTAGAATTTCGGCTAGCTTTACTAACTTAGCTATAAATCAGTAACAAAAGTTTACATGTGCAATTAATTTCTCCCTCCCTACGATTGTAACTTTCCTAATTAATGGCAAACTGAGATTATTTTAGACAGAGCAATGTTTGGCTAGCTACTATTTATGCCAATTACTCTACTACCTTGAACGGGATGGGAAAGATTTTGATTATAAATTAATACCGGGTCAGATGAGTACAACTATATACTAGGGATATAAAACCACAACATAAAATTAAATACTGGTGAGATATTAGTCATTAAAGCCATTCCTTAATAATCATAGTTTTCGTACCACACGATCTATCACTTGTCATCGTAATTAGTTACTTTAATCGTCTACAAAAACTAACGCATTTCTTGTTTTAGTTAAACTAACAGTTAAGTATTTGTCATTTAAAGGATGAGCTTCGCCTTTCGTTTATAATCTGTATTACAGACAGATTCTGTATTATTGCTCTACATAATACAAGCATAAAGCAGTATGTCCGTACATTTGTACACACATACGTACCACAATATCTACCTATTATAATAGTAAATAGTACGTACGATGGTAATAGATGCAGTCATATAGTTTTAAATTGAATTGTTTGTCCTTTATGGCGTAACCTGTGATATGTTGATATGCTTCGAGATACTGGTCAATCAATTCAACACAAAAGTTTCAAAAACGATTTTGTAGTTAACTTAAAACTGAATAATTATCATTATGTAGTTGTAGTACTCATAGATAGTTAAAGAAGGAAATGGTCCTCCGTTTTGATTTGGGACAATTAACCGCACCGATAAAATACTCTTTGCAACGATAATGATTGTGGTGGATTCTGGAGATATTCCATAATATTCGACATTACATTAATATTTAATATTGCTAGCATGCTCATGGCATCCTTATCCAATTTTCATTAAAGTTAGCCTATAGTATAATATGCCAAATTTACATAACGCCTTGCATTACAGTACAGTACAATATTTAAATCGGGTATCCGTGAAAATAAATGTAAGTGCAAAGAGTATTTTATATGTGATATTAACTGCAACCTATTTGATTTGCCTTAAGTACTCATTAGGTATCCTATATTGTTTGATTAGTAATAAGTACTATGTTTGTCCTTCGCACAGTAGAGGAAATTGAATTCTAATTTCTCATGTTCACAATTATTATCCCTATCGACGAGATTTATGGGACTATGGCTTACTACGTACGCCAAATGGCCTAATTGAGTAAACACGTTTAGCCCGCAGGCAAATAACCATTTAACTCAATGACTACGAGGTATTTATGTTTTAATATGTTCCTACATAGAAACTTGGAATGTCTGTTGTCTAACGAAAGGATTCGTTGGAGTCTGACCAGTCCGGGCAACAGGAGTTGCCCAGTCGGCATCAAAAGGATCTGACCCCAATGACTGCGATCTACTGGGTGCCCCCTTATAAGTAGATCTGATGCCGTGAGGAGCACCTTGTTGAACGGAGCCTTGGCTAACTAGAGATGGTCTTGTGCCCGGACCAAATACATGGCTAGCAGTAGTAGAGATGTTTGTTGGAACGACTGATGAAGGGGCTGATGGATTTACGGGAGGCGTTGGTGATGACGATGGTTCAGGAGGACCGGTGATATTTCTTGTTGTTGTTAAGGAAGACACCAAGGGTGGTAAAGATGAGTTGGTATCCTTCGTACTTATATTAACTGTATGCACCGGGCTGGTTTTCGATGGCAAGGGAGCCTTCGGTTGCTGGGCTCCGGATAAATTATTTAACCAGCTATCTTGTTTTGATATTGGAATGGTAGAACTTATATTTTGGGGAGAAGATGATATCATTTGATTTGCCGTTCCTAAAGCTGCCGTGTTAAATACTGGAAGTGCCGGGTTTTTACTTATTGAAGATGTAGCTCCAATTTCTTCATCCCAAGGATTAGTAAACTTAGTTGGGAATTGAGAAACGTTGCTATTATTCTGCAAGAAAAAAAAATTTTTTACATTATCTGTCACATGTTTAATAAACTATAAAACTGTAAAATGAATCTTAGTTCAAAGGTTCCGTAAATTAAACTCAAATGTACCTTAACATCATCATGATTAGCCGCCAACAGAGATAACCCTTGTGTGACTTGCTGACATAGTTCAGATACCAAATCTTTGTTTTCAATTTTAAGGGGGGCACAGGTTACACCAATCCCATTTGTCGTGCTTTCAGGAATAGTACCGCCTATAAAGAATCGAATATTAGTATTATGAGCAATGAAACATGATTATACCTAATTTTATTGATTATTGTTGACTACAATATCCCAGTATGTTAGCATTTGTGTTAAAGTAATTAAAATTGTATATACCTGCAAGTGAGTTATTAGGCAACGAATGTAATCGATTCCGTTGTGTCCGAGGAGGTGGGGTCGGGCTTGCAGTTACTATATTCGAATGATAAAACATTATTATAAAATTACATAAAAATAAAGATCCTTTGAATAGTTGAATCTCAGAACAAACAAATTACAAGGAGGAAACCTTGTCATGCTCATAGTAATATGTTTGATACTCACCTGGGGGAATAACTGGACCAGTTAAAGGGATTATGTTATTATTTGTTAGAATATCAATATTATTTTGCTGCGTTCGCTGAAGGTTGGACGGTAAATCTGCAAAGACATTATAACAAGATAAGATATCAATGCTGAACACAGGGGTATAATACTTGCTATAGTTAACAGTATCTATAGAGTAAGCCAGTAAAACTAATAAAGTGCTATAGTATATACGAGACTGTTCAAAGCACGTCACTGGCAAATCACTTAATATACATACATATTTCGCTACAGGCTATTTCAAATTGAAGGGTATTAATAAGTATATCGCTTACCGCTCAACCGAAGAGACAACTGCCTTTTAAAAGGGGATTGATTTGCAAGTTGAGAGAATCCTCTAAAAGAACCTTGGCGTTCCAACATTTTGACTGGAGCATGGGGTCTCTCAATGGCATGAGTATTAACTACAGGTGTTCGAATCGGCATTCCCATACTGTCCAGTGTTGGTGGAGGAGAAATTGATTTTTCGCTTAATGAATCTGTGATGGAGGACACCCGAAAGCTTCCCGATCTAGTAAATGTGGACGTTTTGGGATCAAATGTCATACTAACTCCACATTCTTTCTCTCTTTTTTGCTTTCTTTCCAAACAAGATGCAAAAGCACATCCAACAGCATGACTAAGTCTTTCTCCCTAAAAATATTATAACCAGTTAGCCCAAATACACATTGTAGAATCTAGCATAACATCATGGTAGAACCAGTAATGTTATTATATCATATATTATTTAGTGATTACCGATACCGAGTCTTTTGAAGCTAGAAATCCATGACACATCCATCTTCTAGTTGTTCCATCCCGGCATATGTAAGAGAATCCTCGCTCATGATTACGATCCGGAGCACAAAATGAAACCTTCTCAATAGTTTGATCAACTATTAATCCCTGAAATGCATACAAAATTGTCTGGTTTAAAAAAAATCCAATTTAGGGTTCACACAATTTTCAGAGATATTTTGACTCAGCTACAGTTCCCTAGTTTGTAACCCAATGTACAAGTGCCTTAAAATCACTTTATGTATGACTATTTTCACTTCAATATTTGTATTAATTTACCTTAGTATCATCTTCAACTACTCGCAGGCCGTCACCGGAAACGTACAAAAGTGATTTAACAGGCCTTCGTCGCGATTGCTATTTAAAAAGAGAACAAAATTAGGTATGTCATTTCAAAACTATGTTCCATATGAGATCAGTATAAAAATTAAAACGTAAATCTTACTCTTAGCACTTTCATGGCTTCTTCGCAAACTTGCATGCCCCGTGATTCGAAAACTTCCACACAACCCAAATACTGCAAATTAAATGGACATATTAAGCATAAATTTTAAAATGTGTACAGTGTATGATATTAATTAACTCTAATTTAAGTTCTTCAAGTTTGGGTACATATTTGGAAATTCTATAAAGAATTGGTTGGAGAGTTGGTGTTGAACGAAAACGAATCGGTAATATTTTATAGGACTGAAATTGGCAGTGACAATAACACTATATATAGTTCTTTTAGAACGTAACTTACTTTGACATTGAAAGTACAATTTCCAGCACGAACAGCCTCTTCATCTGCTTGCCACTGATGGGGCTTACTACTTTCTGGAGCCTCTCGTTTTCGACGAAATGAATCTCGTAGAGATCTTCGCAATCGATCCATTCGCTGCATTTTGGAAATCGGGGTTTTAACCGCTTACAAAATTGTTTAGCGAACAATGAAATAGTAGCATCCCCCAAATTCCTAAAACATATACATAGATAGTATTTTAATAATAATTAATAATTAATGCCTTTTTTGATATTTCTATTATCACAAATCTACCAACACAAGTTGCCTAATATACATACACATAATGTGTAAATATTTACAGTTTAAATATACTCGACTTCACATTTACTTACATCTACTAAATTTTGTTCCATTATTCTTCAAGCTAACTTAATTTACTTACTAACTAACCTTACTCAGTATTTCATAGAGATTTTTTATTGAATAAAATAAATTATGTATATTTTAAAGAAAAGTGAAATATAGATCAAGAATAATAATAATTATTACCTCTACATAAAAGTAACTCTTCACTTGCAATTTCCAAAAATTGTCTGTCTGTCTGATACAGTCGTTCGCTAATGTTAGTGAAAGCTTGCTTTATTGTAGATTTCTTCGCAGAATTTTAACTCTTGTTCTTTATCTCTTTAATTTTTGCCAATCTTGATTTTTATTCTGCACTACACTACCAACCAACACAACACCAACAATGTAAATAAATAAACGATAAAATCCGTCTGGATCTCGAGCTGCCCTTAACTAATGTTTTTGTACGCTTACTTAATTCCCTACTTAATAAATATTTACGGTGAGTTCAGTACAGTGATCAGCTGGATTTCGAAAATAGTTAATGAAAAAGATCGTAAAACAAACACGCACCCAGTCAGTCACTGACTCACTCACTCGCACTTATTATTTATCAACAATCAACAATAAATAGCGAGCCAAGTGAAGTGAACCGTGTGCCTGCCTGCCGTGTTCTTCTGTACACCTACAACAACAGACACTTACACTAACCACACCAAACACCATAACCAAGTGATACTACTACTACTATCATATAAAGCCTTACCTATATGCTATGTACATACCTTTATGTCTCTTATGTACCTTATGTACATACATATATGCGAACGAACCCCTACATAGATATAAAGCTTAAGTTAAGTTAAGCTTTCCATACCGTGAGAACATACACATAGAATTTGCTTTAAGCGTTACTTACTTACTTACTTGCGTTTTAGCTTTACCTTTATGTAGCTGTGTGGCTGTAGCTGTGATTAGAGTTATAATATAAACAAAAATATTATTATGCAGCCAGCAAAGCAGAGAATATGGCAGAGGTGGCTAAAAGGGTGTAGTTTATGTAAGGGATAAGGTGAGGTTGAGGTATTCAGGTATTCTATGTAAATACATTAAGCTATAAAACTTATATGGAGTATTAAGAGAGTTCAGATACACTTATATGTATGCACTTATATAAAGGGAGATGCCTGGCATGACATGGGCGGACTATATATATCGATATACAAATTTCTATATGCCAGGCCAGGCCTGGCCTGGGCGCAACATTTTGCACACGCATACAACTACATACAACACAACCCCAATCACATACCTTACAGCTTACAGCTTACGTTACCAGAACCAGACCATTTCAGATGCTATCCTATCCTCAATCCCTATTCTGCCTGTTTAAGTTTATCCGTGACCCAAACCCAATGCAATCGCTCGCAATACAATCCCACGATAGAGGTACTTTTACTTTTTACGTGCTTTACTTTACAGGCAATTCTTCCCTATTGCAGAGAGAAAAGTGTTATATGGAGTGTTGAGCAGTTAACTGCTAGGCACATAGAAGACTGTAAAAGTTAACTATTTATGTAATTAGGATTTTGCTCAATATAGTATATTTACATTTGTATTGAATCTGTTGTAAAGAACAGTAGTTATGTATATGCACTTGTTGTATTTGCATTGTGGCTAAAAATTCATATGTAAGTATACTAGTAGGCATTTTGTCATAAACAGGTATTATTTAGCCAATTACTATTTCTGAAATTCTGAACACATTTTCTGAAATATCGTGTTATGAAACCTTGTCTATTTTGTATGAGATGAATTCGCATTGCGTTTCTACATCCCTGTTTTTCTGTTCATGTACAAATGTACAATCCAATTTTCTTTTCTGCTTGGAAATGGGAATTAAAAGTAGAAACTCGAAACCATATGGACTATGGACACCATATGTGCACTTACACTTACGCTATGCTACTGTGTTGTGTTATATGTACATAAACTATGGACCTATCTGTCTGTAACCTATACCCTCTGCATTTTCACTTTGGTGAAAGTAATTTAGCAAACGAGTAGAGTTCTTATGTTAGTAAATGCGATGTTGTCAATCACGTGTTTTTCTGGGTGATTTATTTTTGAGCTTCCGCTGAGGTACATACATTGTATCCAATGACCTATGCACTTTATTTCGTCGATAAAATACATTTATCTGTACTGTTGTTTTCTATAGTAGCTATTAACCAAAGCATGTATGTATGTATGTGCTTAGGTATTTATGTAATATAGTGTAATCTACTAATACTTTGAGAACACTTTTATTGATTGGAACCACATTGTATTATTTTAGTTAAAAGTATTCAGTTTGGAATGGGAGACAACCAAAATGCTTTACAAGAAGACAATTCCTTAACTATTCACTTTGGCAAATAATTATAAGTTATATTACTTATCTATTTTGGAAATTTTTGCATATAACTAAGTAATTAAATCTCATTATGCATTACGTACATAATATTATTTAATTATTTGTCGGGGCATTTGGCAACTATAGGAAACTATTTCATTATGGTACAGACAGAAGTACATCCAAAGTAGCACAATAGATAAGCTTTTCATATCTGTAAATGTTATAAACTTAATATCAGGTCATCGACAAACACAGTACAACACGGGTAAGTTAGCAGCACGTAAAAAAGCCATAACTTTCTCCTACTTTCCTTACAGTATTTTCTCCAAATGTAATTTGAGTTAATTAGCGTTGGGTATAGGAATAATCTAAATTAGTCCCGTTGCATGTATACGTACACAGAAGATGCGGAGAAAATAGGGACGAGAAGGTGGATATTATGTGCTGCTACTATATATGCTTACACTGTAAACGACACTAATTGAACCTAAGCACAGAGCAGTATGGATTGGCATATTTTTACTACATGTATGTAAGTACAACATATAGAAATATTGATTGCGACAAAATGTAATAAATATTAGATTGATTTGCTGTCAACTTTGCAAATAATACCGAATCCATCTACTTTGATCACTATACATAGAGTAAATTCGAAATTCACACGCCCCCTAAAAGTAGTCAGAAAACATATTTGTGATAACTCAGATGAAATGTCCAATGCTATTCTCTTTATGTAAATATGTACCTAGCGTACCCACTTCTTTCCCAAACTATTGTTCATGCATATTTTGCTTACTTGCTGTCAGTGGAACAGGCTAAAGGCTAAATGCCCAGTAAATAGAAGTAAAGTTAACCATGCTGTCCATGAGGAAGATTTTAGATGTGTCTTTAGCTCGTGCAGATATATAATTATTTTTCAAATATTAATTAGTATTCATATTAATTATTGTATGTATTGTATGGTCAGTTGAGTATTTCGTAATAGGAAATGGTTCACTGGCCACTGACGCCTTTGCGCAATAAATACGTCAAGATTGGTAAGAAATGTTGTTAAAATGTACACGTAACAGGCTGAAGCATGTGAAATGAAATGTGATGAGTGGATTAAGGAATATAATATCATTAATTACTTCTACACGTCTTGCTTAAGAAAAGCTTCAAGCATAATTATGATATGACGATACTTACACCAACAAAGACTAACATTAATTAATATTAGAATTGCTCTATGCAAAAGTCAAGTTCATAGATACCTATTAATATATTTTATCATGATGTAATTTCAATTTACCTATGTAGATAGCAACTAGAGATGACACACGATATGTAACCTCGGAAAATCTTTCCATATATTCTAGGTATCAGAATCGTACTAATCGTAAGTAGCACTTTATTAGGGATGATGATATTAGTTAGCAAACTTTACTGGACAATATGAAAAGTTCAGAGAGATAGGTCAAATGATTATATTAATTGCTACTATAAGACTTGCTAAATAGACGCAAGAGACTCCCTATTCCTTTCTGGAGCTTTTGGTGCTAACATCTAATCATTTGATTCTACTTAATTAGGCACGTTAACCAGTTAAATTGAAAATTTTTCAAAAACTAAATTTAATTTTTCTTCACACAGAAATCAAACTCAAAAAAGGTTATATTTTATTTTTTACTTACCATATTAAAAAGTCGTTTGTCTTGTGGTACTACTATAGTAATTTCTAATACAGGGTAGTTATACAGATAATAATTTAGCCAGTTGTGTTTTCAGTGTTATAACATAATTCCGTATTGCATGCATTTAGATTTGCATACTGAAAATGGCGTTTTATGTTACGTATTTGCGAAAATTATAAGTAAGTGCGCGATATCTATAAATGTACTTACATAATACATTCATTTGAACTCTGTACTATCAGTACCTTACCTACAGCACAGTACTTGGACGTATTTTATTGTAGTATTCATTTACCTACATTCTTGTAATATTTGCGTCTAAGTACATTTAAGGTGCAGAAATCACTAATTGTAAGTACTGTAAGCACCTAATCAATTATACTGAATTTTGAGTAAAACGCTAATACTATTTGTTTCGAGCGATAAAATGCATCACGAATCCAAATGAAACGTTAACGCAGCCAATGGATATGATAATCTGTACTTTTATTACATTATGTGCATTTATGTAATCCCTGTTAACTTCTTAGCAAGTGTGTATTTCATTAAGTGTATTTCGAATGTATCTAAATAGCCGAATGAAACCAATTTGGTATATATTTCCGATTCATGATGGACGTATGTCCAATTTAATAAATGATAATGAATCGTTTTATTGTACATTTATTTACTTCTAACTTAATAGGATAAGACTTGGATTTATTCTGAAGGAGGAAAAGAAGTTTTATCAATTTTCTCTATCGCATCGTTACAGAGAAATCAAAATAACAGTGAGTATCAAAATCTTGTTGAAAAAAGTAATACCAGGTTTTTACAGTGCACTTCGACAACTTCTTCTACCGTATCCTATTTGTTCTATTCCTTTTATCCATTCTATACTACATAACTTCAATTGATCCTTTACTACTTAATATTTCAATATTGAGATTACTTAGAAATATTATAGGGGTAATATAGTTACTAAGTACATAGAGATAAGTGTTATTTAAGATTGTCACAATTTTTCCACTGCACTCGGCTTAACCCTGTAAAGGTAGTATTGTTAATATTTAGGTATAGCTCAGATAAAAATATATAGCTACCCTATAGGCAAACCCTGTACCAGATTTACTAAATCAAATTATGATACAAACGTAATATTTTCTATCAAATTGCTTCAAACTGGTCTTAAAAAGTTATCTTTCTGTTGAGTTCTGTCTGCTTTATTATAGTCAAGTCACCGCCATATCGTTCTAAGCATTAAGCAATAATACTAAACTACTCAACTAGTAATACCTAGTCCTCGAGATGCCATATACATAAACAGTTCAATATTTCAACTGATTCGAATGTGGACTTACGTCACCACAAAGTTAAACTAACTTATAGTCTTTGGCCTGAACTGAACTTTGATCGGGATAATCATATCCAGATATATTTTTACCAACTAGGCTTAAATATGGTGTGCCCTAGTTAGTAAGTAATAGAGATATTCTGAGTGAGTCTTATGCTTGTTCCTATTATCACTACCCTCTCATTCTCTCCTTTGACTCGCTCCTTCATTTATTAATCCCAAAAACTCGTCCACTTTAAGAAAGAACATATTTCTTGGTTTATTTGTTTGTCTCCATGATATTATTATTGTGACCTTATATATTATTCTAGCGAAATGAATATTTTCTGATTCATAAGTAAATAATAAACACGACTATTCTGTAAACGATACCTAATACATATCTCATCACAATAAGTACACACCGTGACATCGATTGACGTGACAAAATCAAATAACTAAATAGTTCCAGTTCCCTAACTGGAAATTTTTCTTATTTGCTCGGGATATTTCATCGCCAAAATTTTATCCTCAGTCGGAAATCATGTGTGTGGTAGGGAAGAGGTGTCGTCCAATTTTAACTACTAATAATCAAAGACAGGATGAGTGGACTATCAGTTTCGGGGCCATTGAGTCTCACTCCTACGTTATTTATTCTTCCCCATTTAATATATTTTCATTTTTAAGTTGATCTAGATATCAACTTTTCTCCCAATTATCATCTCTTCGCCGTTTTTCTCGTCTTCGTCTTTAATATTCTTTCTCCTCTGTCAAACCTTAGAAATTATTTCCTTTAAAATATATTCTAGTTATATCGATACATACATATATAATCTATACTTAGTTACTTTACCTGTTAGCCTAATTATCTTAAGATTAAGATTACAATACCTATACATTCTATAGTTTATTTATATAGACTTAATTAATGTTCTTCCCAACTCCCAATGTACCCCATCCTATCCTATTACCTTTTTAAGTAACCCATACACCTTTATCTGTTCTGTACACCCCAAAGGGGTAAATAATCACTTTTACTCGTAAAGTAATTCAACAAATAAATTGATTAGTAATAATTAATACACCATGGCTCTGGATTTTTTGGCTGGTTGCGCCGGAGGTAAGAATTATACTTTACACTCTTCAAATTCATAGACATCACTTTTCATAAATATGTGCAATATAAAAATAATTCTCTGTATTACATATCTAACTGTAAAGAATTCAACCTACATTCCATTCGATTCTCATTGGAATTTCGTATCAAAGAATGCATGAGAGAAGATAATTTTTGATTTACATAATATTATTTATGTGTTTACTATTATGTAAGTAATGAACTATTGATTATGGAAAATTATGCCAAAGGACAGAACAAATAACACAGTAATTTTTAATAGTGTATATAAACGTAACTTTCCTACAGGCGCTGCTGGTGTTATTGTCGGACATCCGTTAGACACAGTCAAAGTAAGTTAAGATCATAATAGCATGTACATATCAACTAATCATTAATTTACTTGTGTCATGTCATATTGAAGCGAGGAGAGTCATGTAAGTTGTAAGTAGCTGTTACAAAGTTGTGATATAACGCATTTGAGATGGTTATAGTGATAATGAGTTTTATGTATGAATGTAATGTATTGTTCCATTATATAGTTAACCCATAACCCCATTCATTTTGTCCAATTGAAACTTACACTGGGAAAAATGGGAAAAATTATGTTACAAACCCTTATTTCCTTGACAAAATGGTTACAAAGAGTACCTACCGATAAGCATTTCATTTTTCATGCAACAAAGAATGAAATTAGGGAATTGCAATTGCAATGTATACCATTTTACAGAGAAAGTGATGTCGATGTCATGTCAAACGAGATTGTTATTCTTCTATACTGTGAATTTGTCCACATTATTTATTCCACTAGTTGACACGAAGAAAAGAAACTGTTGCTTATGTATGTAATTATTATCAGGCAGAAAAACTGTCCCATTCATTCTATTTCAAGCAAATAAGTCCAGTCCAACGTGCTGGATAAAGCTAGAAAGATGAATGTACTTTAGTATGATTATTATATGTATTGATAATAAAAGATTCATGGTAAATGTAAAGATGAGAATAAACTTCGAATCCCCAATACTAATAAATAAAAGTTGATGAGTTTATCAGAGTGGGTTGGCTTGGGATATGTACGTTGATAGTTGTATGTATGATGAAGAAATTTATAAGCACATTATATTATATATATCCACACGTGAATTCTAAAGGAAAATTTATGATTCTGATAAGACAAGCCTCAGAGTTAGAGAGAGAGAAGAGAGAACTGATAAGGATATGGATTTAGTTAGTCCTATCCAAATTCTTGATATTTTTCTGCTTTTGTTTGACCTGTCTTTACTTGGCCTCGACCAAAGCTGATATTATGTATTAATACTAAAGATATAGCTATTTACGTCGTTCTTGAAATACAGAGTAGAGTGAACTGGAATGAGACAACTAATCTAAGACTTAATATAAGGGTTCTCGCATATATTATGCATCCACAAATGGATATACATGATTTGAAAGCTATAATTATAATTAATGAAGACTAAATATGAGAGTTTACGTTATGTTGCTTAACAGGTTCGACTCCAGACCCAGAGCCCGGACAACATTAAGTATAGAGGAACCTTTCACTGTATATCAACAATTGCAAGGCAGGAATCGGTATGCTCTAATATATTGATAAGAAAATCCTCGTTTCTATCTCCCTAATCATTTTAAGTCTTATAAAGTAGATGTTATTTAGATTTATGTAGATTACAGTATAAATTATAAATAGCTAATTAAATACTTATAAAGCATTTTCATATTTATATAAATATGTGTACACATGAGACATGCGGTTAATAAGTGTCTATAAAACAAATAGAACTGTATGAATAAGTATTAAGTAATTTATGGAACAAAAGACTGAGCTTTGTTGTACTGTTATATAGTATTAGCTACTTATTTACGTTGAGTAAGAGTAAGAAGAAAGAATGGTATACATTTTAGCTTAGTTGAGAGTTTGAGACAATAGAAGAAAAGAATGAGAAAGTGAAAGTTTCAGTACGGAACTTTACCAATATTCCAATTCCAAATTACTGTTGGAATAGATTGCTGGACTGTACAAAGGAATATCTTCTCCCTTATGCGGGGTTGCTGCAGTGAATGCTGTAATATTTGGAGTTTACGGACTTTTGAGACCATTGGTAGCGGATTCGCCAGGGAATAATGCTCTATGGGCTCATTTTGCCGCTGGCTCCGTGTCTGGAGCTATCCAGTCGGTTATTGCATCTCCTATGGAATTGGTCAAGACCCGAATGCAGTTGGATGAGTCGAATGCGGCCAAAAAACCAAGTTCCTGGGATGTTCTCAAAGGAATTTATCGTACGGAAGGTGGGCTCCGGCGAGGAGTCATGAAAGGATGGTGTGTTACCGTGGCCAGAGAAATTCCCGGATTCGGAGCATATTTCGCTACATATGAAGCCTTGACTAGAAGTAAAGAACCAACTTGATTTATATTAAATTGCTAGCAATAAGTTTCCTTGTTTGCAGAATTCTGCTATTGATTTCTGGGGAAAGTACCCTACATCGTGAGAATGTGAATGGAAAAGGGAAATGTAGATATTATGTCGTGTTTTAAGATGGTCAAGTTAGCACTTTTGGAATGATGATGGCTGGAGGGATGGCCGGTGTCGCTTCTTGGGTATTATGTTTCCCTGCCGATGTTATCAAGACAAGACTTCAGTCTGACACTGTTGGCAAATACTTGGGAGCCATTGATTGCTTCCGAAAGACGTACCGCTCAGAAGGATACAAAGCTTTCACCCGAGGCCTTACTTCCACCGTCATTCGTGCTTTCCCTACTAATGCTGCTACGTTCACTGTTGTCACTTGGATTATGAGGTAAGTAAAAGAAAGCTTTTCCTTGTGCAACGAATCGTAAGAAACTTGTGTACTGTTATTTGTGTTATGCTCTGTCTGTCTGTCTGTGGTATCCGTATTACGTATTTAGGTAGGTATTACGTATAGGTATACATTCTGTACTAAAGGAATTTTATGACACGTTCCTTTCCACTATCTCTACTTTCAACATTTACCAGAGTATTAGTATCTCTTAGTGCACATTGCACATACTTCTTATTTGCTGCTTGCTACATACTGCTGCGTCACACATATTAGGTAAGTCTACTTAGTACCTAGTACATCCAAGATTTACAGACAAACCAAGTTGAATTTATTTTCTCAAAGTACCTACTGCACTCACGGATGCGGATGCTAATGCTTAACATAAGATGAGAATGTGGTGTGAGATGATATATAGTTTTCGCTTCAGTTCAGGCCTTGCCGAAATATAAATAAGAGTACAAATAGCGAGAAAACTTCTAAGCCTTATTCCCCCGTGTCTGTCGTTCTACATTACACGGAATGCAATATAAAATCATCGTACACACCAGTTTCCTTCAAGATGTGGAATGGAAAACTCGGTTTTAATAAAAGTTTTACTTCTTTTTTGATCTAAGCGTAAGTAGCATAACGAAAGACGAGAAGAAGTATAAACAGTACAGTTTATATTAAATATGTACTACATTAGCTATTATTTAGAACTGAAATCCTGATCTCGTGATGTGATATTTCGTAGAATGCATTAACTAAATCCCAAAGTACATACAGATACTACATACAAGAGTGTGTTCAGTGTTCAGGATCCATTTCTATTCAGGCTCAGTGTCTCACTACACATTCTTTTACTTTAGTTATAGACAGATTGTGTGACTAGAGCAGTAAGTACTACTTGTACTTAATCAGCACTTAGCAATATATGTGCATTCTTAAACTTACTATTAAATGCTCCGAGCACTGAAAGGGAATACATGTAGTGAGGTAGCTATTACTATAGGCATTTATATCTTTGTAATAAAATCTTATAAGTATTGTACTGTTCTCTCTTTTATTATCTTATAGTGCTACAGTTTAAACTAAGAGAACTAGAGAACTATGTGCATATTTACTTAGTTAGGTATTTACATACGTAAGAATGCTGCTAAATAGTTCGTGCTGGTTGATGTGGAAAATGTCATTGTAGATTAGCTGATGTGTGCTATACGTGTGTTCACCTACAAACAAGGAATCCTTCTTTAAAGAGCACATTCAAGATACCGTATTCGACGATTTATTTCCTCATGACGCAATAAATTTTTTTAAATTTCAAGTTTTTTATCATTTCTGGAACGAAAAACTCTTAAACCTCTAAAATATTTTCTTGTGTGTACTTCGTTGACATTGGTACTAATGTATAATGTCAGAAGATATAGATTAAGATAAGAAATACAAGAAAGGATATGTATGCATGAGTTGCTAGTTTGTTCCTTTACAAAGTCGGAACAGGAAGGCAGAAAAATAATTACTCCCGTAAGAAAATATTTGTCGTAATCTGCAAAATAACTGCCTTTAAGAAACTTTGGGACGAAATAAGGTTGAAACTATAAATCCCCATAGACGCAATAATTCCCCATATTATGCAATATTTGGATAACAACTTGTTATCCAAAAAATATGTTGTTATTATTTCAAGTCTACTTGTTATTAACAAGTAGCCTTGAAATAATAATTCCCCAGGGGAAATAAATCGTCGAGTACGGTATGCGGTTCAAACAAACGTCATGTTAATGGTGTGGTGTGATATATTTTAGTTACCTAGTAGTTGATATTGATAGTGTCAGAGCAGAATAGCTACATGGATTTAATTTCATTCCATTCCACACTTTGGATGATGAAATTAAATCAAGAGCTTATACATATTTATGTATGGGATGCAGTATCTCAGTACATAAACGTTATAATTGAATTGATATGCTGGAATGGAGATTGGAGATAGGATTCCTTATGCCTAAGATGGAAATTCTACGTTCCATTCTGTCATAATCAGCTTTTGGTTTGGTTTGGTTTGGTTTGGATTGGAGTACGAATAATATTAAGAAATCTATTTGGTTGCTATTTCAGACTTGCGGAGGAGAAACAAGATGACCTTCAAAATAGTCACCAGCATCTCGAGCATCTTTTGCGAGAATGGGACGCAGCCAGACTCCAGCAAAAGTTGTTCAATTACGACTCTCTGCAAATGAATGTGACTCAGCAGCGTCACTACGAATACATGAGCTTGGCTAGTCAGTGCGTTCTACCACAACAGAGCTTTAGTGGTTACTTGAACGCTTCAGCATTTACGGCTTCTGGTTCTGATGTAGGCAGCAGCACTCAGGAAAGCTGTTCTGTTTCTCCTACGACGAAAAGTACAAATAGTCAAGATAATGTGACAATGCAAAAATCAATCTCTCAATTAAAATCAGAGACGCAGATAGTAGAGCAGAAAAGCTGTGATTCTAACTGTTGTATAGCAGAGACCCTGCCACCCAACATGAATTCACATCCAAACCAATTCCAAAATAAAGAGATGATGGAAAAATCAACTGAAACAACACAAAGAGAACAACAGATGAAGATACGAAGTAATGCCACAAGTACACAAAACCCTACAAATACTAAAGATAATAGACAAGAAGATAATTCCCACGGAACGAGTACATTTCCTCCGGATTTGAAAGCTGTTGTTCAACAAGTTAGGGAGGATATGAACTCTAATATTAATACTAATTCCAAAAGCAGTAGTAAAGATAATTCCGAAGAAGAATCTATTAGTACTGCGGTAAAAGCCTGGATGAAGGGCAACTGGACTTCCCTTAGCATTTGCAAATGTTATGGAGATCATTGTGTTTGCTATATATAAGTAACAATTATTTTAATACTAACCTACGGATCATATCATATCTTGAAAGCAAATGATGATGATATGAAGTGAAGCCATGGCATGCAATACAATCTTTCAAAGGTATACACGTACATAAACACATATATACGAGGGACTGAACGTTTAGCATTATTAGCTACCTATTGTATACTACCAACTCCTACTTTTAAGCTTTTAAGCAGCTGGAGTGCTGTGCAGTTACCTTAAAGAAGGAATTGCACGGTCAACTCATTTAAATATCAACAATATTGACGTATATCTTACAATTACAATTTACAATCCTACATGTAATTACAAATGTCCAACTCCAACCAAATACATGACAAACATGTGCACGAGATGATAATGTTTTTAAAGCATTTACCCGAACCAGACGTTTCTTAGTAAAACCTTTAGATTTAAATCTAAAGAATACTGAACTCCACTCCGTCATACTCAATCCCAGTAATTATAATAGTAGCTAAACATGCTACTTATTACAGACATAAATGAGTGAATTCATTAAGCTCACATTCAACAAACTTTTATCATCAAAACAAGTTAAGCCAACAAACTTGTGTAAGTTTATCTACATCCCAAAGATTTCGATTTCTCAATGTTTTCATCAATATCACCCCTTTTGCAAAGGCAATACATAAAATAATAACTAAGAGTATCCTTTCTATTAGGTTTGCCAAACAACTTTTATCTTTTGGACTTGGATTTCTTTACAAATATTATTTATGCCTTTGGCTCTGAGGAAATGTAAAAAATATTGATGAATACTGATGACATGAACATGAACCAAGATTTTATTTAAAAAATAATATTTACATACATAAATACATCTCCCAAGCTAAATAAATTAGCTACTATAATATGTACTTAACTTAACAGTTCAGCTAGAGTTGTGAAAATACTTTGTAAAGAGCTTTTACTGTACATTACGTACTAAAGATGAATGGGTTATTGGGTAATTAATTAATAATAGTTAATAGTTAGTATATTCGTGTATAATATGAGTAGTAATATTATTGGTAGAATATAATATGGTTACTGCACAGTAGCCATTATATATATTAAAAGCGTTTTGCACATATACTATGTAGAATGTATGTATTTAGCCATTTAGCTTAGGTACATCTGTAAAATAAATTACCTACATTTTTGGTAAAATAGAGAACGCCAAAACGGGATCAACGTGAGTGATATATAGACGTTTAATATGATAGCCTATTATACTAACATTTAATTAGTACATTGTATATTCATAATTTGTACTTTTTGTATGTTTAGTACATAGCTATGTATAAAATATTGGGAGTGAAGTTAAAAATTTGTGTATGTACTAATTATAGGTAAACCTAATGTAATAAATATTATAGTTACCAACTTTAAGTAGGTAATCGCTCTTATATACATATAGTATGAATACCAATAGGTACGAGTATATAGTTACTATAAGAAACCTACCATGTAGTTATGTAATTTAAAAATTTATTGCTTCCAAAATATTTAATTTTTTAGTACTTTCTATTATAATCCATGTGTGCTGTAATATACTGTATGTACATGAGAATGAATCCTGTAATTCTAATGTAAAATATCATGTTATAGTAATCATATAATATTAGACTCTGTAAAAGGAGATTCTTTTAACACTTCTGATTTGAATTTATGTTCACCTTTTATCTTTCAGTATGAGAATAAACGAGAAAAATTGGAAAATGTCACTGAATATGTGTTCGTGGCAATATTTTTACATTCAACACGTACGTTTCCACTTTTCCAAATTCTTTCTTGAACTAATACATACCTTTTGCATTATTCTTGTATTTTTAATAGGAGAATGATTCTGCAATTGTATAATGCTTATTAGACGCCTGCTTTTGTAAGTACCTAGCTAACAGTATAGGTACTGTCATGACGCAATCAATCCATATAAGCACACAGAGCAGACGAGGATAATGGAAAGATGAGCCAATATTAAACAATACAAATGCGTATATAGTAAATATTTTCTCAGTTAGTGTTCCTTAATGCGATAGATTTATGTACATTTAGCTAATCCCCGAGCTAATCCATTTTAATGCATAGAAATAATTAGCATAATGCAAATGTTCCATTAATTTAAATGTATACAAAAGATAAGTACAGCATACACATACATACATCACAATATAAAGCAATTCTTTTGGATTTAATTACATACTTATTGTTAGTTGTGCTCTTAAATAAATAAGGATGAACATTTTGCAATCCGATTTTGGAAGAACAATATAATATCAAACTTCCATTGTTTTGCAATTGACAACTACCCCAAGATTTATCTGTAGTTTACTGCTTGTACTATAAAGTTAACTGAGAGTTGTTATATAATCAAAAACCTCCAATCGCACCAGAAAACTTAATAAGTTTTAATTTTAAAGAAACAAATTCACCAATTGTACGTGTGTAATAATTAATAACAGCTAGCAGTATACATTACATAATAATACTACATATACCAAGCACAAGCCCAAGCGTTTTGCCTTGAATCGAGCAAAAATGTCATTAAAATGGATTGAAACTGCATATTAAACCACATTTAGATTAATTGTAGTACAACTCTTCACACCAACTTAATGTTAAAGCCAACTGCTGCTATGCACTACTGTTACATAGCTGTCTGTGGTCATTCAGTCGTTTCCATTGTCATATTGTAGAGTTATTAAAGTTTCATGCAATATACAATAAAAGGGACAAAATGCGGTGAGAAATGATTGTGCTGTCTGGTTAGAGACATACATGTAGACCCAAATTAAAACAGTACCCATGCAGCTCACTCATCCTGAACAATCTATTATTATTTGTAGACAGCCATGGAATCACAGACTGGCGGACCTTACAGCCTTCGCATCCTACAGACTGAGAGGATTAACAGCCTCTCTGGCAAAAGCTAAGCCAAGGGTAGAGTGTATTTATAGGTACCTACTCTTAGCGTAAAGAAGACCATTGCATACAATTATGTCCGTATGGTCTGTAGTGCACTTACCAGCATACTTATGGCCATTACAAATAATAATTATATGCACTATATACCTACCATTATCAGTAATCACTAATCACACAAAATCTGTCTTATATAACTGATACATAGAATACAACTACAAATTAATATTCAATAAATATATATTATATATATTTATTAAATGTACCAGTAAGCTGCACGCGTCATGCAATACAATTGCACGCAGTCTGTGATTCCCGTCAGCCGGTAAATCGCGATGGCTGTAAGTTCTCAGCGTCGGTAAGTATCGGTCACCTAGACAGCGTAATAAAAAATAGTCAGGAAAGTCAGGATACTGAAAATGTTTCCAGGGTTTTACTGTTTTAAACTGTCTGCCTTGCATGCCCAGTGTGTTGAGTGAGTGCATTGCACGAAGGCAGGCAGACAAGGCAAATATTAAGGTAAGGGCAGTAAGGAAAGGGGTAGCTTTGACTCGACAACTCCAATTCAAGTAACAATTTTTTATATCTACCTATGTAAGTTTATCATGCACAATAACATAATACGCATTTGAATGTTGTTCTTTGTGTACCTATTTACTTACTCACACTACAATATGCACTACATTACATTATATATCCAGCAGAACATATATAACTACTATGCTTTCACATAATATTATACACTCACTTGTTTCTCACTTATCTTATGACTAATAGAAATGCGTGAGAAGACTATTCCAACGAAAACCGAAGAGATTTGTTTAACAATTTTAATGGATGACTACAATAGAACGAAATTCACCTGTTTCATCCCATCCCCTCATATTGTAGTTTGTATTTTGTATCGTACTCTTTATTACCTGTTCTGTTGATTTCTTTCGGTTCTGTTCGATCGCATGTTACATGCACATACAGATATACAGATAGAATAGTGAACAGACTAACTCACCTGTTCTGTCCTGGGTTTGGACTCAACTCAGCTAAACTCCTAGCAACCTCAGCTAAATAACACTCACAATCAGCCGATGATGAACTGAACCAGAAGAAATTCCTGAGCAACTGAGATTTTACATACGAAGAGGCTATACGCTTGCTGCTTACGCTACAAACTCTGTTCTGTCCGTCCTTAGTGCTTGGAATATCATTCCCAGAGTGGAACAACAAATAAAGAATACAGCCATTATACTGGTACTGGTACTACGCTTACATGCAATGCAGAAGGCAACATAACATAACATAACATAAGGTATGTAAAAGGGATCCCAGGCAGGCAGTTTTAATCAATTCAGCTTCTATCTCCTGTAACAAACAAATATCTAAGCCAGCTATACATGCCATGGTGTGCTGTGGCAATAATGCATGAAAAGTGCCTTCTTGTACTTACAGCTACGAGTACGACAGACGTACTCATGCTAATACCAAAATGTTATTTAGCTTAGTCAGCTACGTAAGTACTTACAGATATACTTTATACTTACTAAAAAGAATATGTTGTACATAATATACACGCTTAAGCGTAATGTATATGACTTTATAAGGATATTAAACGCATTTGTATGTTCCCTTGCCCAGACAAACTTATATTACCTGGCTTTAAGCGAGTGACACAACAAGGTAAGGGATGAACTGGCTTTAAGAAACTAAATAATTCGTCTATACATAAAGAATAGCTATAACCAAAGGAAGGTTTACAAGATACACATATTTTATGACTTATACTTTAGGTTGGCTTTGTAATGTGGACTCATATTCATATTACATAGACCTATAACGCAATTTTGTCCTGTTGCATTTTAATGCATTGTAAAGATGCAGGTCTGCTCTACACGCATCCTACTTATAAGTAAGTACATCCAAATCCAAAGCAAAGGTGTAGTTTGTAGTTTCTGTAACTAATGCATGATATGATAATATATTCAGCATTAAAAATCCATGGATATGTATGTAATGTAATAGTACGTGAGTTTGTGTGCTACCTTGCCATGCCAGGCCACTACTATATTACAATAGTATTGTTAGAGTTAGAGTACTCTTTCTTAAGGTAAAGCTAGAGCCACACAGAAGAGAACACAAGGCTTCCCCCAGGGTCTTTTTTACTGAGACATCCACAATCCACATCCATCCACATCTTGGATTTTCTTTCTGTTTGTTGATAGTGTTGCCTTTTCATTCTTGTCATATCATGTACTAAGACACACAAGAACATTACATTGGGTACTATTCTTATTATCATTATTTTGCGTCGAATGTTAATCACTATTACACTATTATTACACGTTATCTGTCTTGTCTTGCATAGAAATTGTGGTTTCCTATTATACAGTATTTCTATTGCTCCTTGTACTCGTTCTTTGTCAAGAAAGTGAAAGGTTATAGTTATAAGTTATATTCCTTATGTTTGTGTAAAGTATTTGACCATTTAACTAACTAAGATACAGAAGCATTTACTACAATTGCAATGGTACGAAATATAATTCACGTTTAATCGTCATTGGAATCTTAAGGCAATCGGTTCACAGTGCATTTCTTGTTCGTCAGTTCATAATATTTAGCGATTGTTCTTGAATTGTCTTAAAAATCGAAGACCACATCTTACATACATATACATACTAATACCTAATCTAAGAATAAGATTTTACAATCCACAATAGCAAGGAAGTATTAAGTTACACTACCATTATTATGTTGATTTATGAATTTTAAAGGTGAACAATTACATATTTAAGTGCTTGTGGTACAGAAGAAACAAATACACACAAATATTCTAATTAAAGTAGAAGGACACTACGCCTACTTATTAAGCAAAATACAGACACTTTGTATTCATGTGTTCACAAGATTGTGCAAGCAATTTACACTTGCAACAACAGATCACAAAAATATAGTTCATTGTATGTATGTACTACGGTCATTTTGCATAAATGTCTGTGCCAAGCCCAAACGATTTTCGCGGAGGCAATAATATGCTGGAGGATCTCACATCCGGAAATTCCAAAGGATCTCGACATGGCCATGCTCAAATGAGCGGAGGAAATAATGGTCCCGGCCCGGCGGATATCTCCCGCTTATCTCACGGTGAACTTGTTCAGCGCGTCCGGAAATTAGAAGCAGATTTACTCAAACTCGCATCAGATCACAACCATATGATTAGAGAAGCCAACCATCGCATACAGGTACGGAAAAACTAATTAGAGCATCATTAACTTAATTATTAATATACCTTTGCTATGCATCTATCATACAATACAATTTAATCATGCTAACGAGGAAAATATATTTGTAGTTACAATGTATGCTGTAATAAAAGCCCTATACTATCAGTACACACTATGTATACTATACACGTAAGAAGTACCTGTGGCCTGTGACATACTAGTTTATGCATTCATTTAATGTACGAGGCAATTAATATTTATGTTCCAAATTGAATGAATGAAAGCAAGGATCAGGATGTACTACTAGTGACGTTTAATGTAAATAAATCACATAACATGCAATTGTTCTAGTATCTCAAGAGTAATTGTGTTAACTCCATTAGCATTGTTATAGTAATGTAGGTATGTAAGGTACGTAATAGTTAGTTTTGCAGTTTGATGATATGAATGAAGTATGATCACAACTTGTCATGAAGCTTTGCTCTGCTTTAAATCTTGTTCACTGTTCCGTGTTACAGCATTTGCCTTAATTAAAAGCTTTTGCTTTACTGTTTGCACAAGCATATAAATGAACTATGGTTAGGAAAAGGGTAAGTGCAAGTGGAATGGTAAAGGTAGCCAAACCTGATACAATGTTGAAAACAGATACAGAAACGAGATTATAATCGATAGATAGAATAACTAACTAGTTTAATAAACACAGCACAGAAAAAGTAGGTACCTTTTGTTACACATCTGCGTTGCATCTTGTTTTGCGATAGAAAAGAGTAGCGATCTGATTGAGTACTTCTGTTTAGCAATTTATACGTTCTTTTTCTACTTTTAGGACACCAAGAGATTGTCTTACATCCAAAAACTGTGCCATTATGCCATTCATTATGTGTTACTACAATAATTTTTTGGGCAATTATGTCTGTCTGACAAATATAATATGCAACATAAGAATTTATGTACAAAACAAGTAAATCTACACAATCACCATTACCTAAGGATGCCATTTTGCTATTAGTGTACAATTACGAATTAAGTACAGTAGCTTCGTCTAGTTTATTATGGACATTAATAGTCTATAAAAGATGTTGATACTATATTATATTATAATATATTCATAACACGGATACTTGAATTACAGAGATTACTGTATTATTTGCACTTTTAACAATACCTAGGTATTAATTTGTTGCATATAAGAACGTATGTTAATTTTAAACCTTTAAAAATACAGGCAAAACAATAATCTAAAATCTAAATATTAGTGTTATTTGAGAAAATGGTAGTTTCTCGCTAAATTGTTGTATCTGGAGCTAGTTTAAAGCTTTCATTTTGTATTACACCCAAACTGATACAAGATATCAAAAGGAGGATCTATGAAAATCAATAGTGTGATTTAATATCAACTTGAGGCTGAAGAGTTGAAAGGATATTATATGAAATAGCCTTTGGCAATTAAAATTCGGCGAAGCTAGCTTTGATATGAGTAATCCTAGCTTTTATCTATTTTTTCAAACGAAATATGTATATTATAAGACATTCAAAGAGGATTCTTTGCTCATAGTGGCTATATGGCTTTTACGCCAGTATTTTCTGTATGTAAGCTCCATATTTAACCTGCTATGCAGCATATTAGGTCATGAAATAAAAGACGTAGTAAATAAAAGTGGTAAATACAATAACCCGTATATTTTTACGTTCCAGGCTCAGAGTGGAGAAATATCTACAATGAGAACAACCATGACCAGACTGGAAGAAGATAACACAGAACTTCGGGATTTGTGTTGCTTTCTGGATGACGATCGGCAGAAAGGGAGAAAACTTGCAAGAGAGTGGCAAAGATTCGGGAGATATACAGCATCTGTAATGAGACAGGAAGTCGCTGCATATCAGTCTAAACTAAAGGAATTGGATACAAGGCAACAGCAACTTGTTTCGGACAATATGGAACTTAAGGTACATCATAGTTAGTAAAGAAAAAGTAAAGATACATAAAGTATGTATGTGCAAGGGCACATAGATGATGAGCATGGGAGATTATTGCAGTTGCAATCGTACTGGACTAATATTACCAAAATGAAAGATCAAATTCGAATATTTTTCATGTCAGAAATGCAATGCTCCATATAGTGATTTTGATTATTTTACTCCGGAAATGATGCAGGAACTGTGCCTTTACCTGGACGAAGAAAGGAATCAGAATTCATGCTCTCAGTGTGGTGCGGCTTTTCGTCGAGATGATGGAGATGGCAGTAGCTCTGGTACGAATCCTACAGAAGAATACAATCATAATAATGTAACTGGAGACTCGACACTCAGCAACTCAAGCTCAAATAGTACACAAGGGAATCTTTCTGATAGAGATGAAGCAAGCAGAGGGCTTCTCAGCAGTAAGTTTATAAATGAATTTCTCCCAAATGAAAAATGACTTTTTCTTTCGCATATTGCATTTGTGGCCTTTACAGGCAGAATGGATGGTGCAGTATATGCATGAAATGCTCTACCATATTTTTCATCCATAAATAAATACATCCATGCAATTTGAGTTCAAACTGCGATATATCACATCAAGTTTCCATTAAATATTCAAATAAATTTCCATGTCACGCCTTACTTTCACTGCTGAAGATTCTCAATAATACAGCTACTTACATTCACCATCTCTACAGATATAATCTAAACACACTTATATATTTGGCTATTATAGTAAGTACATTAGATGGTCTTTATACAGTAAGATTCAAATTTTAATGGAAGTACATTAGTAAGAAAGCACCTTTGGGGATTGCTATTTGTTAACCAAATGGTGAAAGCATAATAATTTTTTAATTGTGAACCCCACTGTATGTAATTATTACATTATACATGTTTGGAAAAATGGTATATTAGTATTGTGTAAGGGTATAAATACTATATGAACTCTTTCTCACTTTCAGATCAAATTGTGGAATACGTTCGTAAGCTAGAAAGACGTGTAAGTGAGCTGGAGAAACAAGAATCAGTAGCCTGTCCAGAGTCTGTTCTAAATGCTCTTCAGGTTCTCCAGGTGTGCCAAGGTCTAGATGATCACGATATAGGAGACCAGGAGAAAGCACTCGTTCGGCAGATGTGCAATGTAAGGCAATTTCTAAATGTTTTATGATCTGTGCATAATGCATTTATCCATTCAATGATTGTTCTGGTCGAGCTACCTACATAAAAACCCATTTTGATGAATTTCTCAGGTGGTCTGGAAAAAATTGGAGGACAACCCTAAGTTGTGAACTATAGCTGCCAAAATCAATAAAATGCTGCATACGAGCTACGCGGATTATATAAATGTTTGCTACTTTTAGAAAACATCAAATTAAACAGAGACTACTACATATAAGGATGGAAAAATGCGATAAAAATGTAAACATAAGTTTAAAAATCGATATATTTTTACACATTATATTATACCATATCAAAATGCACATTTATGAATGTTACTAATCCAAAATGGATTAATTGTAATCGTTCATGAAGCTCATCCCACCTAACCAAGAGTTGTATTGTAATATATGTATTTGTAAGTAATCAATTTTGTATTTTATGTACAGTTATCATGTAAATATAGTATCTATATTTATTTACGCGTTTAGCATTGCTGAAAAATGCGACCTTTTAAAGATTGTAGTATTATAAAGAATTAAAATTTAAGTAGTTTATGCAATCGACAATAATTTAGCTTACATTACGTTACTGTTCTCCCCGTCAGTTCTTTAACGGAGCATTCCATAAGGAACACATTTAAATGTCTATGATTTGATCCTATATCCCAATAAGTCCCATCATTTCAATCCAAGTGACTAATCTTCAAATGTCTTATGGAAAACAAATCTGAAGATACTTGAGCTACAAATACTATAGTGTAAGGAGTTAACAACATAAACGCAATATAATATGTACAATTTATATGAAAACGAGGGGTAATTTTCATATGTAATTACAGAAATCCTTACCTTTGCCACTTTTGTAATTCAATAAATATAATTTGTGTGTAAGTTAGGATAACAATTACCAAATAGGTAGCTTTTTCGTGTCTTTATAGTGAATATTACCTAGTGGTTATTAGTATTATTACAAGCCATGAAGATGTATGTACAAAATGTATCTTTCCATAATATGCAATGTGCAAATCTACACAGGTATGTATGTATTTATGATATCCCAATAAATTATAGCGAAAATATTTTGGCTATTGTTTTATCAATTCCAATATATGTAATTTCCATTCTAATTTCTATCCGTCATGTCTTCCAGGATTTCTCAAAAATCTTTAGGGTTTATCATTATGATATGAAATGTTACATTTATTACCATACACCTACTTACATACTAATTTACTACAAGTAGTATCAAGCGTTATCATATTCCCATACAATTAATATTACATGGTAAATATTGCTCAAGGCTACAATTAAGTATAGGTAATAATAATAATGTGTATTATGTATTCTGTATATACTACATTATAGCACTACATATTATATAGGCTTTCATATCTCAAAAGCTGCATTGTCATATAAAAAACAAAGAAGTGTTTCCAGTTAATGACGTGTAATGACCAAAAAGTTTTGTTTTAGCAGAGCTAGAGGTGCCAATTAGACAACTACTTATGTACCTATTACCGAGATACATATCTTCCAAAAGAAAGTTCAGGGTCATAGGCTAATATGTGGAACTATTGTTTGCTGAGCAGCAAACAAATAATAATACGCTACTAAGAGAGCACTCTCTTAGTAGCGTATCATAATTTTGAGATTAAGATCTATACTTAGATACATATTAGAGTAGGTAGTGTATGGGTATAATGGCTTATCTAAAATAAACCATCCGGGAGTTTTACCGAATATCAGCTTAGTTGTATTTTAGTTTGAATTGCCCAAATGATTATGTATTCCTGGAATATGATTGCTATTCCACACTGTATCATTATAAGTATATCTAATCTGTATGTGGAATATGTCCCCCCACCTACCCCCACCCTGCTGATAACCTTACTAAGTTGCTTGCATGTGCAGATGTGGTGCAGAACTTCGACCGACATGCCTTGGGACGTTAATTATAGTTAGTTATTTACATAATTATGTATACCATAAATTATAATCATTGTTTCACGGTTTAATGCTCAGTTTTCCAAGTATAGAATCGATTAAAGCTCGGGACTATGGGACAATTATTTAAGTAATTGTTTTGTGATACTTCGTTTCACATTTTACATGCATAATTACTTATTAGTGTAAAATATCTAGCACGCTTCCGAAATGTGACTGTCGTTTGAAAAATCGACGGTATTCTCATCCGTGGCCACAAGAAGAGATATAGTTGTCGAGATGAAAGTCTTTATTATTTTGTTCATGTCCCACTAATAATTCCTATAATAGTATTCTTTCGGTACTCCACAACGAATTTAAGCAATACTTTATCTGACTCTGCTCTGACTGAACTGAACTCAGAACCATTTATTTGCCTGCTGAAAATAAGTTCGTCAAGATGAGACGAGCTTTGTTCATCTGTTTTTTGAATATTTCATTTCAAATAAGTGTCTGTGACATTTCGTCCGCTTATAACACATTATTAAGAAATATTAAGCACAATGATAATTCTGAGTATCCAATCCGTTCGCTTGCGTTTTATCATGACGAACGCCGAATTGCGAGATCTACAGAAGCTTTCATATTTCATCTTTTAGAACTAAATTCTCTCAGCTTAATTGTACAAAATGTGACAAATCAGCGAATTTACATGAATATTGATTTAGAAACAAGCGGCGACTTAAAACACTTTGGTCCAATGAACTTTGCACATTATGTAAGCCTACATACATTACCATATAAAAACTATTGGATGTATAACTTAAGATACAGTAGCACCCGTGGTGGATATCAAAGACTACACATTATAAAAGTACATAACTTCTTCGGGATACTAAAAGTAATCATGCAATTACTCAAGGTTCCTTTAAGGTTCTCCAAGGATTTGTTTATATTTATTTCGAATTCTAACAAAAGGTTTGAGCCAATGGAGGTACCCTTCGATAGGTTCTATAATGTCATACACATATGTTACACGAACAGTAGAACAAAGTACAATGTGACTACAGGACTTGAAGACAAAATTTCTCTATATACTTTCTGCATATTTTGTGGAAATTCCGGAAGAAGTTATTGGAAACATAACGGAAACACCAAAATAACGTTTAGACCCGGACCTAGACGTTTTCAACTCTCTCGCTTACCAATTAAAGTTCAGGCACTGCTCTCAACAACAAAATATATGTCCCCTGAAAACTTACACCACAATACGGCGTCAATAAACTATCACAATAATGTTCAACTTATTTACTTACATTACATTACTGAAAAATTAAATGGAAGTGTTTACATTTGCCGAAAGTCGGCAGTAAGAATATGTAATAAACTATGGTCAAAAATAATTCCTCTTGGGTTTCCCAACCAAGCTTTTGATGTAATGAACTTTACATGTTTACTACAATGGTCAATTGGGTATTCAGGGGGTTCCTTGCCCCTCGCATCTTTTATTCCCGTAATTCCAACTGGAAGAGCAAGTATCATAGCAGTAACGATGATTTATGAAAATTACAAGTGGTGGTCATTGATGAAAGTTTTCCCACTGGCAATAGTTTGCGGAATAATTGTTTCTAGTTTGTTAATCGCCCTAATATTGTATACATTCCAGAAGATACATAAGTACCACTTTAAGAAAATGGTAGTAAATCCTCGTAAAAATAGTGACAATGCATTTCTTACCAATTTGGGAAACGTTATGAAAATATTATTGGAACACGAATTGCCGTTTGTGGAGGTTTGGGTGAGTCACCGTATAATTTGGGCTGCATGGCTTCTTCCATTTGATTTGATTTGATTTGATTTGAAAACTTTATTGTCAATACTTTGTTCAGCTAACACTCTAGCTGGTCTCCCACAGAGGACATTACAACAGAAATTATAATTAACATAATTCCATTAGAAATACATACAAAATGCCATACAAATATACATGAGTGCTTACACAATAAGAAATAACCGATTACAATATAGTACAAAAATATAACTACATTCATTTACATCTAGAGTAACGAATATAGTCAAGCAAGTCAGTTTTAAATTTACCTAAGGATTTTATTGATTGCAACTCATGCGGAAGATCATTCCAGAGCATAATTGCTCTATAACAAAATGATTTTTTGAAAAATTCGTTTTTGAATTTAGGAATAGCACAGAAATTGGCAAATTTGCTAGCCCTTTCAGATTCCCTAGTTTTTAGCAGTTGTGTAACTGTACTGGGATACAATGTGGGATTTTTTATAAGGGGATAAAGAGTAATTAGCATTGTGAACTTTATGTGTTCACGTACCGTGAGTATACCAAACTTATCATATAAGATAATAATATTATACGGGGCATTTCCTGCTAAAATTCTGCCAACCAATTTATCTTTAAGATGATATTTGAGCAGGAAATTATCAAATATTTTTTCTATCTTAGAAATATTATGCTCCGAGGTAGACGAGTATACTGGGAGACCATACTCAAATAGGGAATAGACTAATGCGCGGAATATAATTGGCATCGTTTTCCCTGGAATTAATTTTTTAAATCGTAAAAGATTGTAAGAACGAAATGACATCTTTTGACAAATAGAGGATACATGCTTATCAAATGATAAATTCTCGTCAAGAAAAAGACCTAAATATTTTGTGCACACTTCCTGTGCCAGCAAGTTACCATTGGAGTCTAATACATTGCCAATAGGGGCATCTTTCCTGCAATGAGGGTTTGCAAATTGAACAAATGCAGATTTGCTCCAATTTGGCTTTGATATATTATTCGAACACCAATCC
>JAQFYC010000604.1:0-51455 GCA_034694165.1 Tomocerus mixtus
GAAACCAATTTTGCTAAAAATACTATCTTATAGCAGGTACTAGTAACACTCATGTAGCCAATTCGGTTTAGAAGCACAAATTCTGAATTCTTACATATTTTATATACGCCTGCACTTGAAAGTGGTCCATGTAAGCTAGTAATTAAATAGCAATGGCAAATGCTCAGCATGTAGTAAGCATACAAAGTTAACTTAGTACATAGTACGAAATAACGAATACATCACATGTCAAATCAGGGATAGTGCCTTTAAAAATCAGATCACTTGCATATCGTTTCTAGGTGTTTGTTTAGATGTTCCAATTTTTGCACAACAAAAGGCAGACACTATTCCTACATAGTACATGTAAAACCATTTGTACTATCTTGTATCTAACAATGAATGACATACTTATTCTTGTTTAGTTCTTTAGCTGAGGATATTTTTATTTCCTGTTGCTGTTAAATAAATCAGATTACACGCGATGTCATTTGGCCCCAGTGTCATTTGACATGTCATTTGTTATGTGAATGAGTCTTCTTAAAAAATAGTGGACGCTTTGAAATTACCTACGAATGAGCATTATAAATACATGAAAAATAAATACTCCTAACCGTAAATTATTCATACAATAGATAAAGGTACCTCCACAAAACTATGTAGTACACTTATATTACCTGTTTGCTGAGTGCTAGAGAATTAGAACTCCCATACTACATTATATAGCTACATAGGTATGTAGCCATAAACATGCAAATATTTTTGGCTTAATTTATCGACGAATTTTAGAGAAATGTTTATGGGTATCTTTTTGGAAGTAATGATAGTTGGGTGTGGGAATTTGGTACGCAGTTCAATCAAAATCTAGTAAAGGAATAGTTTTCGAATTGAATATAAAAGTTTTGTGGTATATGCTGTATATCTTACTACTTGGCCATTTGTTGTATTTCTGGTAACGACTTTCTGTACATTCTTAATACATTCTACATTTATCCGTACTGTAACAACGTACAACTTCCTGTCAGATGAACCTAACTTGCAAGAAGATAGTTTTCATGCAATTACTATTAGGTAAATTGCTAGTAATTAAATTAGAATTATATATGCAGTGTTTGTAAAAAAGTTTAACTCAAAATATTTACAATGGAGTTTGTGCACAATAAAGGATTTCTAATTTACATCGTACTGTGTTATGCCATATTTCTATCGCTTGCTGAAATAGAGGTAAGTTAACAATTATGTAGGTATGCACCATTAACAATTGCAGAAGACAGTCTGTATTTATTCTTATTTTTAACTTTTAGAAGCTGAATGCAGATAAAGATAACAAAACCATAAGCAAAAGAATATTACCAACAAAGAGAAACAATACAAGAGAAAATTTATTTGCTGTATTCAAGAACTACGTAGATACGGTTTCAAAGAATAAAGATTATACAGAAGCCTTTAAAGAATTTCGCCGTTCCCGAGAAAATACCAAGGACTGGAATACTAAAGTAGAAGAAGTATTAAAACTCGTCAAAAATAGTACGAACAAAATAGTTAAAACGTGAAATAGTGCACACTGAGCTGAGCTAGTACCACCACTTCCCATGAGTTTTTTATGCACAAATAATGTATTCTACAAGTCGGGTAGCTGTACATAAGGGTTAAGAGGTAATATTTTATTGTACGCATTCATAGAATAACATTACTTTATGTTTATCGTTAATTATTAACTAATTATGCATACAAATATAATATTTATAAGCTTTTATTTTCACTATTGCTGCTTCCAGAATCATAGAAAGATTTGAAACATTAGTCGTAAATTACGAAGAACTAAAAATGACGAGATTTCTAGATCCGTATGAAAAGATTGACAACAACACAGTATAATGGCCGCAGCATAGTACAATTAACATTTAATTACAACTGCAGTAATATTATTCTATAGTTTACAAAATTTAAAATGTTAACACATAAATACCTTATAATATCCTAAAATTAATACTTTTATGTAAAGGTACACAAAAATCTAACATGGACATTCTGTACACTGAACTTATGTAACTAGATAGTTTAACATCTTCACGATATTTAGGTACCTAATAATAGAGCATGCATATCATAACTGAATTATCGTAATTATTATTGTAAGCTGGATTGAGGTATCTAACTTTTTTAATCATTTCTACTTTCTACATTATCAGAATCCTTGTCTTTTCCTTTTGCTGTTTTCTCGCTCGAATTACTGACGGAACTTTCTTTTGCAGAACTACTAGGCTTTGTTATATACTCCTTGACACGATCATAGAACCTTTCCGAGGCCCTACGGAACATATCCAACTCATCCTAATAATGAGAAACACATAACGCACATTAGATACTATTAATATACATATTTTAATGTTATTATTGCATTTAAATAGAAAAGAAAAATAATTACCTTATTAGACCTTTCCGTTGCCTCGACTTTTTTCAGAGTCTCCTTCGTTCTTGTCAACTCGTCTTTGAATATATCATTTGATTTCTTTAGCTCGGAGACTTGATTTCGTACATCATCTAATACAATTTTATTAATAATTTTTTAGACTACTAAATTGCAGAAGAAATTGAATTCGAAAAATAAAAAGCATTTTATACTGGTAGTACTTACTCAATGTATTCTTGGCAACATTATAATTGGCATCCGTAGCTAACCGTTCCTTCTCACTCTTCGCTAACTTTTCTTTAAGCTTCTTTACATCAACTATACATCCATCTACGGTGGCAAACACCGAATCTGTCCCGCTCGTAGGACTACTTCCATTTACAACATTAGACCGGGAAACAATGTCAGAGCTCGATAGTGTTGGCATCCCATATGTAAAAATCGGCAACAACGATTTACTTCCTGATAATTTATAAATATCATTAACATCATAAATACTTGTTCTGAATATACATATATACCTAATATAATCTATAATGTTTTTTATTGGTTTATTTGCAAACCTTGAGCAATTTCTCGTAAGCTATCAAAATCAAGTGAGTCATTGCTCAACTCAGATATTACATTAGAATCTGTCGAATTTTCGTCTAACGGTTTATCTGTATATTTTCTATAGAATAAGTTCCCCTTTACGCATAACTTGTGAATTGCTTTGTGAATCTGAAAAAAAATATTGAAGTGCACAATTAAAACTGTTTACTCATCTAACACAGCATGTCATACAATTAGTTAGATGATAGTATGCGGCTTGTTCTCAAGAAAATATACCTGTGCCCTATTTAGTCCTACCCCAACTGCAAAGCAAATGTCTTCGAGATCAACATCAGTTATATATCCTGCATGTGTTTGATCATAAAACACAAATGAAAGTAAAAGGTGTGGATCCACTGTTTTTAGTTTTGAAGCGATACCAGCAGTAGTTTGTAGTGCAACTTTTCTCTTCTTAGTTTGCAAGTCCAAATCAACTCTTAAATCGTTTGCTTTGTCTGCAGCATTTACTAGCTCCTGGAAACCGTATTACATAAATATGCAACCATTAGTAAGTTGTTCATTGGGGAAAAATAATCGTTATTCGTTATGATAAAACTGATGTACAATACCTTAGAAGTAGACGTAGGTTCAGATTCTGGGTGCAGATCCTTTGCAACATCTTGTGGTGTCTTATTGCCTTGTGCAAGAATTTCTCTATAGATGCGAAACCCAAAGTCTCTTTGAAGCATTTCATAGAAAAATTCAGAAAATAGAGAAACTTCGAACGAGTCTTCTTTTTTATCGGACTGCCGATAATCTCGCAATAATCCTAAGCTCATCGATAGACAGTCAAAGCTCCCAGCTTTGGCTTTGGCCGAAGGGTAAATTAACAATTTAGGATTTTTAGGCAACGCGTATCGTCTTTCCATTATTTTTTTCGTCTCTTCGGACATATCTGATTTAACAATTGGGGATTCCCAAGGCACATCATCCTTGGAACATTTATTTTCTGCTTTTTGAGAAGCAGACTCGTCATTTCCTACACCATCATCGACTAATTCCCCCTCTTCCATTTTCTCCTCCTTGTCATTATCCTCAGTTGACTCTGGTTTGTTATCAATAGCCTCTGCTTCCACAGGGAGGGGATCAACTGGTTCTGACTTAATTTCCACCGGAGTGGGAAGCTCTGCCTGACCACTCTCTTCGATTTCTTGCTCAGGAGTTTCGACGACTTCGGTTTTTATTACTACTTTTTCACGTTCATCTTTAAGGCATTTGATTAATCTATTTGTCAACTGCGACTTCAATCCCTTCGTTGATAAACCACGTAATGTTAATTCTTCTTTTAACTTCACAACCTAAGCTCACACATAAATACGTCAAAATAATGATCAATTCCTATTTTAAATATAATGATTTGACATGTTTAAAAAATAATAGATTAATAATAGAGTTACATTCATAGTTTTTGGATCTAAAAGACTGAAATGTGTGCCAGTAGTTGCTGGCGCGTTCTCCATCTTGTCGTTGGCAACTGGTTCCTTCTCAGGAATGGCTTCTGTTTCAGTTTGTTCTGTTTGTGTTTCACTGGGTGCTTCCACTATGTTGTCATAAATATCGTCATTAGACACACCGGGAACAGGTGGTTCTCCTTCCGATAGTTCGCCACTGTCCAAATTGTCATTATCTTTAGTTCCAGATACCTCCTAAATTGGTTGATTCACAACATAAAAAGAGTACAGTTAGTTTTCACTCACTATAAGTTTTCTAAGATTACAAAAAATTAAAATCTAAGCAACTTGTACATAGTGTGGGAAAGTGAGACATTAAGATTACAATTAATTGCAATTCATTTAAAAAACTAGATTCTGGCTTAGTCACAGCAGCTGTTGATGTATACTGGTAATTGTACATTACATTGGAAAATATATGAAGGCAATCCCACAGTCACACCACACCACACTAAAGATAAGCTCGCTCCCAGATAAGCTTTTCAATCATTTCACCATTCATTCCACAATCAAACACCCTCGCTTAATGTAAATTAAATTAAACCTATCATGATTAAGACTAAGACTATTAAATTTACAAAAGAGTAATATGTTAAAACACAAGAATACAATTTTCAGTAGTGGGCGACTGCAACTAGGAGAATTTCTATGTCAGGTATAACTACAGACATCATGAAAAATATATTCATTAATAAAAGGTTGTTAAAACACAATGGGGAGGAGGACAATTATCGGTAACGAAACGGTGGTCGATTTTCTATTATTGCACAGCTAATAGAACACGGTAAAATATACTACTAAATACAACATTGAAGAACGACCTACGGATATTAAAGCTTATTGAAATTGAAATTTTATCAGGATTTCAGAAATTCACAAAGGAACATGCAGCGACAGGAGAAATTGGGGAATTGTTTGTTTTGCCTAATGCTAGACTGGGAAGGAATGGGAAGGTAATCAGTAGAGTAGCACATATAATATGACTACTTTAAAACAAATATATAGCTAGTTTAAGTTACTACAGACAGCAGTTCAAGACTTGTGATGCGACTGAAGCTAATAGTACGAGAGCAATGACGTTATACAATGAAACTATTGCCAAACCAGCTACGAAATGCTTAGGACGACTAAAATTTAGTAAATATTTATAGTAATATATAGCATTGAGTCATCATTCAGCCACCTCCATCTTCAAAACATCCGTCTCTGCAGTTCCTGTATCCATTGGGGTTTCATCTTGGTCCGCTTTGGTAGACGAACGACGACTTTCCTTCTCTTTCTGTTCTCCAGCTCCTTCTATCTTAATCTTCACTGCTTCAAGCGAGCCAATAGTGGTAGTGGTAGCGGTAGCAGAGGCAATGGCTATAGTACTTGACGACTCAGTCGTTTTTGACGACCCTCTACTCTTCGAAGTCGTCGAAGATTCCTTTCTTGTGGGATCTCCTGGACCAGATGGCTTCCCATAGACAGCTAAGTTGTACGAAGTTTTCAAAGACGACCATTCAGAAGATGAAGGCAGGCAAGACCAAGCATCTGGGATGAAGAAGACGACAGACTCCATATTGCCATTAGACCGTCGGTAGTAGAGTTCCGAAAATCGATACCTGAGTGGAAACGCCGACCAAAGGAAAAAAGAACAAAATAAAACATGAGGACGTTCCTTGATATATACGATTCCTCGACGAGACCTCACAAGTCCTATGGAAATAAAACTTTCCCGACCATCTTGCGAAACATCGATACAGATGATTTTCACCGGAAGTTTCGTAAGCCTTAGTAATTCTCCGATTTCATGCCGCCAATGGATTTACATTAACTTGACAAGCACGGTATTCATAATATTAATACAATAAGACATCAATAAAAGTGACTAATATATGAAGGTATCTAGTTTTGAGACAATTAAATATATCCACAAAATAAACAAATATAAAATCAGTCTGATACGAAAGACAATAAGTAAATCGCAGACGTCATAATATTAAAGAACAAAACCATAGTATGTGTACCAATTTTTGCATCTAGAAAGGTCGACGCCTGAAAGCGTTTTAACGCATCGAATTGCTGTATTGATCAAGACTTGAGGATCTGACTGAGGATTAGGTCCATCTAAAGAAGGCGACCAAGGACCTCCTAACGCAAGGGTTTCATTTTTACCCGCCTGTAAATGCAAAAATTGTTAAAACTATTTCATTGAAATTACTACTTGAAAGGATGGGTATATTTAGTTATATCAATTACTTTTATCCCAACAATGAAATTAACTAGACGATTTAGATTCTGAGGCTCATAGGGAGTTTCCTCAGCAAGGGCGCAGCATTTACGATATAAGCTGTCCTTGTTTAGGGTCGAAAGCAGCATAACCTGAAGTTAAATAACAAAATATTAAAACTGAAAAATGACAAAGGAATTCTGGAATTTTGAGAACATAGTGACAGTAAGTTATTTAATTATTTTGTTAATTTACTTTGACTTTGAACAAATAAGAAGCATCGGATGGTTCCAAAACATTAGGAATATCGGCTAACTTTTCCGACAGGGCTGTTGGATCTGCAATTTCAATTTTCTTGACACTCTTTCTAAAAATGTGCACAGGACAAGGTGGCCCAAATTCAAAAGGTCGATGCAATGGAAACGATTCCATCCAACTGGCCTTTGCAAGAAAAAAATCTGAAGGGATGTACAGATTAGGATATCGCCGTTTTAGCTCCATGATACCAATTTCCATTCTGAAGACATAAATAAGTAGACAGATATCGACAGTTAGACTAATGAAAATGTACCATATTGAATAAAAAATATTGAACGTTAATTGGCTTCTTATATTAATGTTACAACAATTGACGCTTACGTATCCAAAGGAAATTTTGGTGGGTCGACCAAATAACGAGGAGCAGCTCTAGGCAATCTTTTTGGCGAAGGAGATCTTGACCTGGATTTCGATTTATCTACAATCGCAGGAGCTCGCTCTACTACTTTAATTCTTTCTCTCGACCGGCTTCTCTTTTTGACTTCCGACCTTATTAAAGGAGGAATACTGGCACTGCGTTCTCGATCTCTACGTTCAGTCACTCTCTCTTTAGAATCCCTGTCCCTTGATACAAAAAATTTCAACAGTTAGCGCAATTTCATAAAACCTGATATTTATTTTACTTTATTATCTAGTTTTATCGTAGGTCGTAGTTAGACATTGTACAATTTTTCTAATATCACCTTTGCTTTCGTTCCCGAATGCGGTCTCTTCTTATTGAGGACTCTTTTCGACGTTTAGGAGACGGTGTCCGCGTTCTTTCTCTTTTTCTTTCTCGACGCTCTCTCTCACGTTCTCTAACCCTTTCTCGCGACCTATCGCGAGATCTGTCCCTTGAACGATCTCTTTCTCTAGATCTATCCCTTGACCTGTCTCTACCTCTGTCGCGATTTTGTTCAAGCTTGTCGATGAAATCTTGTTCCATTCCTTTCTCTCGTTCCTTCGAGGGTGGTAAATTAGATGCTGAATAATTGGGTGGAAAAATGTTTGAATCGCCCATTTGCATGTGAGGAGGCATTCCTAAGCCTAGTCCTAATGATATCGGTGGGGGAAGGACGGGAGGGACCATACCAGGATTTCGTCTGGGATCTCTAACCTTTGGAGCTGCTGGACTACGAGTTGTTGTACTACCTCCATACACAGAATGAGGATTCGACACAATACTCACATGATGAGCCCCACTATTGGCGCTTCTTTGGTTTTGTGGTTGAGGGGTTTGTTGTGCAGATTGCTGAAGAGGAACTTGATGTTTTGTTTGTACCGAGGATTGATTGTGGTAATTTATAGCTTGCTGGTTTTGAATCTGGTGTTGAAACTGTTGTTGCTGTTGCTGTTGTTGTTGTTGAGAGTGGGACTGTGTTGACATAGTTTGCGCCTGAGAAGTGGCACTTCCAGGGTTTAAATTCATGTTGCTCAAGTTACTGTTTAGCCCTCCACCCATATTTACTATTTGAACTCTTGTAGCGTTCCATTTAAACGGCATGCTAGGGTTGAAATCAGCTTCAACAAGCACTCGATCACCTTCCTTCGGAAGTATGGGGCCTTTCACAGCTCTAAAATCAAATAATGTGAAATTGGAATACTTTTCTCAAATTCATTATTAATTTCCTAACTTCAGAACTATAATTTTAGCAAAGACGTATTTAGGTATATTCCAATTAAAAATCCTCACCCCATTTGGAAAAACACTTCTTCATCTATGAAGCCAAAGTCATTATGGGTCTTAGAAACGGTGCCAGTAAACACACGCTGCTTTGGTTGTTGTGATTGCTGCGATTGCTGCAGTTGTGGTGGTGGAGTCTGTGTATGAACCTGCATCGATGGACCGATCGTCATCCCTCCGACAGACATTGGAACAGACATTAACCCCTGCATATTTATCGTCTGGCTTTGAGATGCGTTCGCAGCTTGAGAAATTAATTGCCCAACTCCTAACTGATCCGTCAAGAAGTTCACCGACGCCAGATTTTGAAAAGCGTTCTGTTGTGGAGCCTGGAGAAGCAGGGGTTGGGCCGCGGCAGCTGCAGCAGCCGCATTTATTTGCAACTGGCTTTGAGGATTATTCGGATCCGAAAATGAAAAATTTTGGGTTCCAGGCTGAAACTGCAACTGATTATTATGGCTCACATTAAAGTTGAACATATTTTGCGGCATAGTAAATGTTGCTTCCTAACGTTCTGTTGGACAAACGGGTATCACTCGGCACTCGGTAGCAGCCTAAAACACAAAGTAAAACAAGTAAATATTGAATTCAACTTTGAAAGGTGGCCGTGGTGGCTAACTTACGTATACTTATTTAATATTGAATATATATTTGAGGGTTATACAACCAATCTACATTCAATATTCTACTAATCTACATCTAATATCTAAAGAAAATACTCATATTATATTCGTAACCTCGTAACATGCTTCACAAGCTGGTTTAACGCAGTGCAATTTTTAAATAGCGGGACTGTATATTGGTTACAGTTATAGGTTACACGTACTTGGGGTTTATTAATCAGTTGACCAGACCACTTATAAAAATTATGTATGAAAAATGACTTTTACCTTCCTTCAAGATTATTTCTACTGGACTTGCATAAACAACAAATGGCCGACACAATTCGACATTGTCACTTGATTTTCCAGATAAGTTTATTCGAATAAAACACCTTCCACAAAATATAAATAGCACGACAACAACAACCGATTTGTATGTGACAATAAATCTTTTATTAACTATTTTTATTCGATGAACTTTTGTCAGCTCCGACTATTTTTGGGCGAAAAAAGCTGCTAACAACAAATTCAAATCTTGCACTTCTTCTGTGCTGCATAATGTCGCTTATTTTAGCGTTCGGTTCGTTCTGTCTAGTTGTTCTGTGCAATTAATTCTACAATACTCCAAAATTCTTAAGGATGAAAGAAACCCAATATATAAAATGTTTTTTGAAATTTTGTGCATAGAAGTCTTAAGAACCTGCATAAAGTATTCGTTTTCATGCATGTATCTGCCCGTCAAACTTATATTAAAATAAAATACAAATATTTTTTATACACCCTTTAGCCAATGAAATAATGAATCCAAGAATCCGTAGAGAGCAACTTCAAAATCCATTGAGCCATCTAGTCCATAATACAAAATATGCAAACGATTTTCAGGATTTTTCAAAGAATATGGCAAGTTTTAGAAATTGAAATTGATTTATTCATGTGTCAAATAACGGTTCAATACAATCTGGGTACTGGTTTCACTATGTTAGACACCCTTTCAGAGAACAGGCCGGGTCATAATTCAGGAACAGAAATTGATAAGTCAAAATTACATTTACATTTCATGTAAATTAAAGTGTAGCTACATATTAATAAGTATTTAATAATAATGACACTATTTAGCTGAACTTGTTACATCCGTCTTGCAATGGTTTATTATGCTATTGGAGTGACTATTTCCCCAAAATTGTTTTTATACACATCACACTTTACTTACTAGAAGAGACATTAGAGATGACCGTACACCGTATACGGTGAATATGCATATTCACATTCAGCCTTTGTTTTTTTGTCGTCTGAAAGTCTGAATATACATTATTCCACATTTAATGTTTTGAGACAATTAGGAATCTTATTTTTGGCCTCTGATGGTATGCAATGCAATCTTTCAAATGATATATATAGCAAAACATTTTAAATGATAAATCCAAATAAAAGTATACTTGCACACAATGAATCTAAACAATGGGCAACATTTTATTCAGTTGTTAATCTTTACAGTTGACTTGATTGACAGTTTATTGCCTTTGCTGACACTTTATTATTTGCAGTATGCTATATTGCACTATAAAAAGAAAAAAGGACGCTACGACAAAGCAACATTAAAAATGCATTTTAAGTTTTAACATGTCGTCTACTAGTGTGACTTCATTCATGGTTTAACCTACAGCTATTACAACAATGTGTTGATGTCGTGGGTCAACAAACACTATCTGTAGCCGGCGTCCGACAATGAACTGGTAGTGCAGTAGTGGCGAGGTGGCGACTTTTGATTTTAGAATATAAGTAGGTTCTGCCAGGGATTAAGGTGGCTAAATAAATATTTATTTTGCCTCTCAATAAGGCGATTTCAACAATTTTAACCTCAAACACCACGATATTAAGTTTTCAAGTACAATGTGTAATAATTCATCCTTAAGGGAATACCTATCTTAGAAAATGAAGTTTGCCACAGCTTTCTGACCAGACTCACTGTGTTAAAGAACGCCCACTACTGGCGTGTTCCATTTAATTGAACTACGACTGGACAACTAATGACACAAATAAAAGTAAATAACATTCAATTTATATTTCACTTGTGCAAGGGGCAAGGGGCATCATACAATAAAAGTAAAGGCAAAAGCAAGATATTAGAAGTAAACAATATAGTGGGATTATTTCTATATGGAAAAGGGAGATTTATTCGATTAATATCTTCCATCTCTGGATGAACTGTGGCCGTAGTTGTCCTCCCTGGAATGGCCGTAAGCATAACGCTGTACCCGATCGACTCTGTGTTCTTGGTCACTACGGATGGAGAGAATGTCTGAACGCCTGGCTTCTAGATCTCTTTCACGCTGATCTAACTCTGCTTCCTTCCGATTTACCATTTCGATTGCTCTGTGGAGAGATTCTTCAAACACCTCGTGCTCCTCAATTACAGGAATTTCTTCTATACTGCTTTCGGATTCATAAGCTGGAAATTCATGCCTCCCTACAAATTCGTCGTATTCTAAATCTCTGCTTCTGCTACGGCTGGATCGCTGCTGACGATCTGTTCGGTATGCCTCGTACGATACTTGTCGGCTTCTATGATTAGGATTTCTTGGAGGTGACGGAGATACTCTTCTACTATGGTAATCTCTGGAGCGTGAGGTAGACGGCGATGCTGACCGCCGATATGACCTACCACCCGACCTTGACCTGGACCGCCGATGATGTGATCGTCCAACGGACCTGGATCTCGATCTCCGATGCGACCTTCCTGATGATCTTGACCTGGATCTCCTATGTATTCGTACATCCCTACCACCATGTCCAATTGCGTGGCGTTGAAATGGAGATCTTGACCGGTGACGAGGAACACTTACACGCCTTGCATGTCTGGGCGTTGAATGCGAGTCATCAATCGCAAATTCTTCAACCACTCTAATCGTCCTTTCGCTGCCTAGATGATTCATTCTCCGTTTGTATTCTTCACGTCTCAATTTCTTCTCTTTTTCCAACTGTAATCTACGACGCCATTGCTTGGCCTTGTCCCTTTCGGGGTTGTCCCTTTGTAGCCGCTCCACTTCCTCTCGACGTTTTATCAGTTGTTGTTCCTTGGCCCATCGCACTTCGAATGTACCATAGATTTCCTTGAATTCGTCAATTTCACTTTGAGGGGCTCCCTGTCTTATCAGTTTAGATTCTTCACTACGTAATTCACGTAGCCGTCGCTCCTCCTTTAATCCTAGTCTTTTATTTTCCTCCTCCCTTAACTTCTCCACTTCTTCCCGATTGCCCTTTTTTAATAGTCTTTGTTCCTCTTCCAAGAAAGTCTTGTGAAATTCATCTTCTTCATCTAGCTTATCAGAGCTCCCTATTACCTCGATATCCGGTACGCATATTTTGCTGAGGTCTGCTACCCATATTTTAGTTGAACGTTCAGCGTCATCAGTATCATTTTCTTCCATTTTCCTTTCCCGCTTTTCCACGTGAACGCTGGATCCCTTTGAGTGTACTATTTTTTCAGAATTAACTTTCTTCCTTAGATCTGACAATACTTTATCCACGTTTGCGGCAAGAGCCTTAGTGTTTATTTTTGGGGCTGCACCAGAACCAGCAGGGTTTGCACTTTGAGGTGTATTTAAAAGAGGAGGTCTCACAATATAGGCTGCAGATTGAACAGTTTCTGATTTAGATTTCTTCTTATCAGACGCATCCATCGGAGTTGGGGTTGTGAGTGCGGGCATAGGCTTTCCCACCCCAATTGGTATAAATGCTGGAGTGCTGGAACAGGTTGCAGACGCCTTACGAAGTGTGGCAGTAGAGGTATTGGCTTCATTCATCTTTTTCATGGGAGTGACAATCATTTGCTGTTTAAATGCATGATTAATGTAACTTGTAGAAGGCTGAGACTTAGGAAAACAGCCTACTTCGGGAGGCAGCGATTGACTGCCCAAAGGAGATCCTGCCGGTACAGCTACAGGGTGTCCTTCATTCACCACAGGAGGAGGCTGTGAATTGGCATTCACAACGGTAGGGCGTATATTATTCACATGTAATGGGTTGGGTAAGACTGTGGGATTAATCTGAGGTCGACTTAAGGGATTAAAAAGTAGTTTAGCTCCTGGAACTGGTGCCCTGCTCATCGACGTCCGGATAGGGAAAGATACGGGCGTGAGCACTGACACTGAAGGTGGCTTGAATTTATTATCCAGAGAGCACGCTATTTGCATGGTTTCTGCAACAGTATCATTATTCTTATTATTACCCATTGATGAAGAATGTGCATTAGCAACATCTTTAGGTGCCTCCTTCGGTTTTCTCTCAAGTACGATTTCCCCTAAGGTGGATTTAATATTTTCCAGTTTTTTATCACTTCTAGGTGCAGAATTGGCAGTAGACTTATTAGGGTCCGGTGATACCGAACGCTTTTTTCGTCCGGGAGAGCGCTTATGTCGGATAGGTGATTGGGAACGCTTGTAGCTCCTTGGTGACGATGATCGTCGTTTTCGTATAGGTGATCGCTTTGTTCGTCTGGGAGATGGCGAGTGCTTTACTCGTATTGGAGATTTTCGTTTTGGTGACGAAGAACGCGAACGTCTTGCCCCTCTCGGTGATGGAGAGCGGGATCGCCTGGTTCGTCGTGGCGATGGGGAGCGCCCGGTTCTCTTTGGAGACGATGATCGTCTTGTTCGCAAAGGTGATGGGGACCGTTGTTTTCTAATTGGCGATGGGGAGCGCCTTGTTCTCTTGGGAGACAACGGTCGTCTTCGTCTTGTTTGCAAAGGTGATGGGGACCGTTGTTTTCTAACTGGCGATGGGGAGCGCCTGGTTCTCTTTGGAGACGATGATCGTCTTATTCGTAAAGGAGATGGGGACCGTTGTCTCCTAATTGGCGAAGGTGAGCGCCTGGTTCTCTGTGGAGATGGTGAACGTCTTTTTCGTAAAGGCGATGGTGACCGTTGTCTTCGAATTGGAGAAGGGGAACGTCCCCACACTGGTGATGGTGATCTGTTTTTTCGGCGTGGCGAAGGTGAACGTCTCTGAAGGCATGAAGTTTCTACATGCTGTGTAAATATTGTGGGGGCCAATCGTAAGTTTGGCATAGGTGAGAAAGGCTCAAATGGAGACGGTGCAAAACAGTTAGTCCTCTTATTGATGTCCCTTCCTGGAAAAAAAGGCAGTTCAAATGTATCTGAACAGAAATCCACTGGTTCTGGACTATCCGGATTATATTTATCCATGTTGGGTGCTTTAAGAAATGGATTAACCGCTGGTTTTGAAATTATTGGAGGAGGAGGAGGATTTCGCCCGGTCTTCAAAATGGATTTTAAAGCTCCACCGGAAGATAATCCAGGGCTGTTAATTTTCAAAATTCCACCTGGACTTGAAATCGAAGGTGGAGGGGGTGCTGTCTTCGGTAAACTATATGCATTAGTGGAGGGACTGGTGAATTCTCCAGTCTTTTCAATTGAGTTGTAGTTGTTTATATTTAAATCTTTATTAACTGCTTGCACTCTTTTCGAATTCCATTTAAACGGCATTGCTGTGACATACTCAGCTTCTACTAAAACACGGTCACCTATTTTTGGACAAGGTCCCTTTACAGAACTGTAGCCGATATCCAAATGAAAAATTCAGTGAAATTAATTAATATCTCTGGTAATATATTGCATTTCATTGGCAAGCATTTAAAGCACAAAAAAATCAATTAAATTAAATTACTAAAATTATTGTGTTAGTGTTACCTCTTCTGGAAAAAGACGTCGTCACCAATCATTCCGAAATTGTCTTGAAGTTGGGTGACGATTCCTGTAAAAACTTTTGTCTTTCCTTCTTCGGTATTTTCTGCAGATGGGATCGCTGAGGTGGGTTTTGCCATCTGTTCCCTTTCTCCTTTATTGTACATTGGTGTTCCGCCAAACTGTGAAGGTTTATCCACCTGCCCGAAGTTAGCATAGTCAGTCATGCTCAAAGTTTTCTTTTCTGCAACACGGACGATTGGGGGACTAAGAGCTGGGGCTTGGCGTATCTTCGTACTGCTTCTTCTGCTATCATTGACTTTTTTGTTGCACAAGTCCTTGACAAATTTATCCATTTGGCTTTCAATCGATGCACTTGAAGCCGCTGCTGGGGTTGGTGTACTACTTATTGGTGATGAAGTTGCAGCTTGGGCGCCATAAAACTGGGGGGGAGTAGTGTGATACATATTCCCCATATTAGTAGACGAATACCCTGCCGGTTGTACATTAACTACAGGAGGAGGATTGTCATTGTGAAATTGTTGGTCGGGTGGCTTTTGATTTATTCCATAAATTTGATTAGGAGGTGGACCAGGAAATGGTAATCCAATGTTTGAATATGGCATATTCTGGTTCGCAGGGTTTGTGGGTCCATGACCATAATTAACTTGCATTTCTTGGTTCCCATAATTGTAATTCGGGTAGCCAAAGCCACTGTTTGGTTGTTGTTGTTGCTGGTCATGGTACCCATGTCCGATGCTGTTCTGCTGACCTTGCTGGACTCCTGCTGGAGCTTGAGGAGGATTCGGAAGAAGTGGTGGAGCGGTTCCAGGGAAGTTAGGCTGGTTGTAGACACTGTTCTGTTTTTGAATAGCTGGATACTGTTCCGAATTCTGCGGAGGAAATTGAGTGTTCCCCATGTAATGATTCCCTGCTGTTTCTGTTTTTGCAGGGCCCAGTGATTGTCCAGCAGATTTCTGTTCTTCTGCGCCCAAGCCTCCAGTGTAATCATAGTCATAATATACACGATCTGAAGACTCTTCCCGATGACGTTTTTGTTGGACGGGAAACGACTGTCCAATCATTGGTGGTGGAGGAGCTCTCGGAAATCCACCTATGAATGTAGTTCATTAATAATTAATTGCATAATAATTGTATATGTAAATATGAATAACATAAAATACTTTTAACTTATAGTATAATAATTTATAATATACCTGTTCCGTGAAAGGCCATTTTTCTTAGTTTTTGATGATTGTTCACACCTTTACACCAGAACGGATGAGCCTGCTTAAAGTATCTATGGGACTTAAACAGAAGAATGATAACGCTAAAACTTTTTAATTTTTAAATACACCCCGATTACGAGTCGTAATCTACGACGGCTAGATGACTTATTATAACTTTTGAGTTAGTTATGATATGACTATGGACATTGGAGGATGTAAAATCTTTGCCCTTGCTCATGCCGTTTTGAATATAATATACATTTATTACCTTTTATCCCCAGTTTTCAGTAGCACTGTCGATCTCGGATAATAAATCTTGTTCTCACGTCCTACATTTTTGTTTGGTAGCTATTTTTTACTTTAAAAGATTTTTAGTTCCAATCCAAATTCCAAATTACTTACTTTGTGTAGCTAGCTCTAGCTCAGTATAAGTATCCACAATTCATTGAAAGCGGCTTGTTCTTCCATGTGATATTGTAAAAGTATAGTAACCAGTTTTAGTCGTACAATAAAGTACAACACCACTACACCACTACACTAAAACTACATAACGAACCTACCCTACAGTAGTACAGCATAACTTACACGATTTTCTACAGTAACGAGAGAAAAAAGCATAATAATTATTATGCTCAAAATTATGGCCAAGAATGGTATATATGGTAAGTACGTATCGGGTTAAATGTTTTCAAATATAAGGCGACCTTAAAGTAGCCAGCCCATCCACTTCTCACTCACAGGCACAGCATTAATTAAATAATTATTTTGTTTGTGTTCGTAATCCTCAGGAGTAACAGAAATACGCATGACGCATAATATAAGAATTTTAGAAATATAAATAGCTTTCTCTTTATTTAGAAGAAAGAACCCACCCATTATGCTGGAATTATTAATGATATAAGCTTATGTACATAAAGACAAATGTATTGTATTATAGTAGTGGTGTATTAACTTGCTATACATATTATGTAAAAAAGCCAGGCAGTACTTCTATTGATGGAGCAAATATTTGGCATAATACTTTTAAAAGGAAAACTGTAGGAGAAAGCACACACATGGGCTTTCTCTTATAACTTAGTAATCTATGGGACAGCTTATATTCATAAACAATTTGAAAAGACAGTTCGTAACGGTTCTATTTTCGTAAATTTTTAGCACAAAATAATTTCAGCCATAAAAATTAATTAAACTACTGATTATCCTTTGAGACATACCCGAATGGACCTGTTAAGTAAGAATACGGAAGCAATAAGGTACATACATAATAATATGTTGGCTTCGATCTAAAAGACAGTCCATTTTTTCAATGAAACCCATTGCAGCGAAAAATTGCCCAATAAAAAATAATATGTAGCGTTAATATTTTGAAATTTTTATAAACACTGACTGAGTCTAAGTAAATATTGTTGATTGGTCTTACTGGCTAGACGATTGAAAATAGTAAAGGATTGGAAGTTGAAACTTATATAAGATTTTACACGCAGAATGTGCATGTGTGGACGTGTCAAAGTCAAGACCAAGTCTTATTTGCACAACACAGGGAGAAAGAAGAAAGAGAAAGCAGAAGTACCTTCCACGACTTTCACTTCCAACTCTCAGTTCTCTCCAGGAAGCAGTGGAGAAATGATCACCAGAGCTTCATAAACCTTTATTTATCTCAAAGTAGTACCTGAACAAGACCAAGTGCCACTTTATCAAGTGAACATGGTGCTTTAGCATTCAATAAACAATAGATAAACATATTTATTATATTGAACTTTCTATATATTTTGTATATCCATCTTAATCAAATACTATAACGTATAAAATATTTTTTGTTTCCTAATGCAATCACTGTATTCCTGTACTGCTCACGCTGTACTGGCTATATATACTATATTTATTGTCCATATATATACAATAGTATACTAGACATTATAGTACGGTAGTCTAGACTAGACTCTAGATGTAAGAGAGATTTAACAAGTGTGGTTACCGTGCACCGTCAACAACAATAGTGATTGTTATTTGTGATAAGACTTATCACTAAAAAGTGCTTAATATGTGTTGAGTTTAGTGTTCTGTTTTGTTAGTATAAAACTTTTACGTTTGAAAAGGTAAGTATGCAACCTAAAATAATTTATGTGTTCTCTGTATCACATCTGGCGTCTTTATTTTTGGTAAAGGTGAGCTTGAGGTTAGGTTGAGACACTCAAAATATTTTGAAAATATAAGTAAGGGAAAGTGGCAAAAAGTCGTTTCTTGGTTAGGTAATTTCAGCTTTCTCCTGATTTCACTATAGTACTAGAAGTGATACGATATGAGGAATTGAGAAAGTAAGCACTTAACATGGGTGAAAACCGAATGGGCCGAAACCTATCAAAGATTTTACTGCTAGGGAGCCCTAATGAAGGCCCGAATGGTCACATCGGAGGAAATTGAAGCAGGCAAATGCTAAGTAGCGGTTTGCTTATTTGATTTTATACTAGCACTTACTTATGTTTCTAGTCCTTCTACCATTCAAATTAGCCGTCATTGTGTTTCTAATGCATATATGTATATATAAAACTCAGGAATAAATTACCATCTTGATACAAAATCAAAAGATTGAATTTTGTTTGTTGAAAGCGCAAAAGGAATCACCTTCCATGAAGTATCCACCACATCCTTATGGACAAAATAACCTGGCGAAAGCTTATACACGTGCCGACTTTTCGTGCAGCACGTGTACGCACGTATTCATTATAACTGCACCTGTGACTAACTATATTTAAAAATACTTACCCACTATAGCTATGTTCCAAATATAAAGGTTTGTATGTACCATAAATCCTCTGTTTATTCTGGGGAGGCACTAATTAAAAAATCGAAAATTTTTGACCAGACCATTTTAGGTCTCACTTTAGTAACATATATTGCTGAGCATTGTACGAACTATTTTTTCCTTTAAGAAACCTGTTGCAAGTGGTATATCATCTGTCAAAACTTTTAACATTCATGAAACGTTCATTACGTAACTTTCAGCTTCAAAGCAGCTTCAAATGGCATTTCTGAACTTCTCCGTGGATGCATCTACAAAATTAATTACTTAGTATTTTGTTTTTGTGAGTGAAAATGGGAAAGTATCATGCTAAACTATTTGTGAGTTTCATTGAAAGGGGGGTATATTATAAAGTGCACGTCAATTATGTAAGAAGGTTAACTTAACTTTAAGTTAGGTAAATTTACTGAAGTAATTCGGATGACTTTAATTGTTTTGCCCTAGATACTTATTCCATTTTCTGCAACGTGAGTTATATTCAAGAACCAAGCTTACAGAATCTCAAGATATTTTGCTTCCTCTGCCAATGTCCGTAATACGACGAATAGATGAAGGAATGAATATTTGGAGAAAGGCAGCTTTCTCTAAAATCTAGACGTTGCTTATAGTTCTACAAGGATCTCTTTTGTGCTACACAGACTGAAATCTTCAGCCTTTCGACATCTCCAGCTTAATATTATCAATAATCTTTTCTACAAATGTCAAACAGTAATAAGTATCAGAAGATTGTGTTTGGAAGACTATATTTTGAAAGCGTATACGAATAGTATATTATTCTCCAATTAGTTAGTACCCAAGTTTGCTTTTGAAGTGGTAACTTCCGAAATGGAAGGCATGATAACAAGGCTTAGGGAAATGTAATATCCAGATTGGATAAATAATCTATGATTAAATATGTATCACCACTTCAAAGGCAAAAAGCAGGACTCAACCCAGGGCACTAGTTAAAAGCTCCATTCCGATGAAAAACGCAACAGCAACAACCAAAGCATTTCCTTCGATTGATCTCATTTCGTCGACTGTAATGTCTTCTTTGATCTACGCTAATAACGCCAGTAATAATATACAAACCAAGGATTACCACCCACAGGATGGTAGCTTTTCCACTGAAATCGGATTGGATTCACTTGACACTCTTGGGCTTGGGATACCCAATTCTCCAACCGTAGCAAGAATTATTCATTACTGTATGGGAACTTTGCTACTTCTCATTGGGATTGCAGGAATCGCCGGTAATGGACTCGTCCTTTATGTCTTCACAAAGTAAGTAATGCGAAATTATTAACACGCGGTTAAAAATGTTAGCTCTTAAGTAGTCTGAATTACGATTGTGAATACGGATCAGTAAATGTCGACGTGAAAACTTTTAAGCAATCACATCACATCACGACACTCACAAGGTAGTTTATATCTACAGATCTATACAAATGTGAGACAGCATGCATTAATAGTAATGCCAATCATAAAAAATAGATTTACGAATTGTTAGCAATTGTGACAATATCGGGAATTCACGCTTTCTAAATAAGTTTTAGGAATCTCAATGAGAAAGTAAGAGAAAACTTTAGCAAATTACTTATGCTTACTATATAAGTATGTTAGTTAAATACTTAAAATATATAACCTAATGATATTTGTATCGACCTGGTCGATCATGGCTAATGTGGTATTGTATTACTTAACGATGTAGTACAAACATCACCCATGCTAGAAAGTTGTTTTCTTTTTAGCTTACTACTTAACAATAATGTAGGTCTTGTATGTATTTAGGCATCCTTCATGGTCAACTTTGTCATTAAAATATCTCGTCCCTCTGTTGCTAAATAAACAACTTGTAAGTATTATGTATACAATACACATTAGAATATGCGGCTAATATTTTCCATAACTTAGGTTATTCTAAAATAATTGCATTTTGTACGTGGGCGTAAGAAAAAATCAATCAAAGTGTACTTATGACTGGTACATATAAGTATAAAAAGATTTATGGTCCTTGACATGACTCGAAGATCCAGTAAAGTGTGGGTTTAGATTAATGAGCTAGATCATTTATGAGTGGCTATTCAGTCTCAGCTGCCGTTAAGTATGCTATACTAACGTAATGGAATGCTGAAATACATTGTATGTATTTACATACATATTATAAGTTTTTCGAGTAACGAGAATTTTTTCCATACAATATAGTAATGCAATATAGTAGCAATACACCCACATAAATATGTACATTGTATAGATTACAGCTTGACTGATCAGAGTCCGACAGTAATTGTATAATACTGCCTCAGCAGCAACGAATTTTTCATTCATGAATCATTCCATGCTTAGCTCAATAATCAAAGCAAATAATTTAGCATCATTTGCGAAAGAAAAATTTTGCAAGGCTAATCGAACATGACCAGCAAATTCTTTATTCATAAATAGAAATGATGATGGTAATCTGATATTTTAAGTTACACTTCTGTACTACATTAAGTAGATAAGTATGTGCTAAACAGTTGCATAATTCCATTTATGAATGAATGGCTAAAATATTCAAAGACTTTAAATGTACATGTATTTCACTTACATATATCTGTAATTATGTGGGTAGTATGTAGGTACCGCTAAAATGAGATGCTTGGAATATCAAATAACTTTCTTAAAATCTCAGATCAATACCCATTTAAAGTTAATTACATTATGTTTCCTTTCTGTAGGTACCGTCGTTTGCGGGCGGGCGGAGGACCACTAATTCTGAGCTTAGCAACTGGAGATTTTATGGTATCTGTTCTGCATGGGATGCCAGCTTATTCGTCCTTTAATGAAACATGGAAGTTCGGCTACCGAGGTAGAGCAGCTACTTAATTAAATAAAATGTACCATTATGCAATATATCTGTACTTACCTGTGCGAATTTAAATAAGCCACTACCTATAATTTAAGAGAGTGCAGGCAGACAGTTGTTACTTGCACGTTAAACACATATTTGCAGCACTTAAGAAATTACTCAAAATTGGAAAATATGGATTCGGTTGTTATAGCTTACGCGTGCACAAAGAAAGGCTTATTACCAATGATGTTGAACATAAATCTTCAGAGCAATTTATTAATTCACATAATTATATTCATTCAGGCTGCGAACTGTATGCCGCAGGAGTGGGACTCGGAGGATTAGCTTCACTGTTAACCCTTTCTGCGATTGCTGCTGATCGTTTTTGTGTTATACTTGGCCGACCACTGACTTGGCTTGCGGGGAAAGCGGTAAGTCTTCCGATTAATATCGTAGTACAACAATTTAGTGAGATACCTATATGTTTTTGCATAACTCATCCTCATTTATTTTATATTTACCTCTGAGTTGGAGATATAATGCAATTACAAGTAATTTGCAAATAATCTTTTCAACAATGACCCATCCGAGTCGCAGGCAGCTGCATCCTTATCAATCTTATCACAAAATTGCGATAGTGCAGCCTTATTTAGAAGTATCCACTGGTAGGTACACTATAATTGGATTTTGCAAGATACACTTTCATTGACGGCTTCAACAGAAATGGCGGTATTTATTGCTGCCTAATTGGGAATGCTCCTAAGTTGCAACAACCTTAATCACCTACTTATGTGGATATGTTGCAGGGATATAAAATACTTATGTCAGACAAATATGGGTGTATCGTTCGCCTAATTGTGTATACGACTGGCATAGCACGTATAGTAGATCGTCTATGTATTATTTACTTATGACATATGCAGAACTCAGTCTCTTATGTAATCTGTGGAGTAGCCTAGAAAATTAATTAGAGAATCAATTGTGCCACATGAAGCGTAATCTAATTTCTACGCATACATTATTATATGTAAGTACCTACCTGCCCACAAAATGTGCATATCCATGAACATAATCCATTCTGACAATCCTATATATTGAGAGTAAAATAAAATAATATGTTCAATAAATGATGTAGATGTAGTCTAAAGTAAGTATTTACATATTGTAGGTGGATATATAAACTATGTACATATCTAATAAATAAATACACAGTTATATAAGCGCCTAGGTATTTGTGTTAATATGAGAATTATGCTGCTATCCGCTGAGACTTTATAGAAACAATAAGTATAGTAGATGTTATGTATGTTTATTTAGGATTTGTACAAACATAAATGCATCTGTTCTTACACATATTACATTTTATTGATCGCGAGTCTACTACCCCTGAATTGTAATAACATGAGTATGGATGACAATAATTGTTTTAAAGTTATAGATTCGCTCAATAGACAATATTTGGCTTTATCCTACATCAGCGCATAAATAAATCCTTGTATCCTTCAGCTTGAATAATCATATTGTGCAATTCTGAAATGTACAGCAGGATGAAACACATTCTTTCTTATTATGCTAAACTAATTTTTTTCCCCTATCCAATGCAATTTGACTACGTAATTTGCTCATATATAATCCAAGAGCTTCCTTCATTGAAAAAGCTACTGATAATATGCTTACAAAATACCATTAAATTAATGTGATTATAGTTTACCTAATCAATTTTTAACAGGCTGTTGCATAATACCGGTGCTATGCTACACTTTTAATCTCAATGTATGGCGCTTGCTGCCGTCTTTATATAATGTCAATTTCTGCTGGGAAAATTAAGCCTTAGGATTTTTTTCTGGATAAAATTCAAATTAAGTTACATTCTCAAGAATATTGTGGCTCTGATTTTCTCAAAGACTTTATAAGCAGCAATGGGTTATGCTATACCTGTTTGATGAGAACTTTCTTGAGTCAATTTGTATAAATAACTACGTATAATACCCTAGTGGCTTACATTTTTTCAGTGATTAAAATTAAATACATACAACGCCAGCAGTCCCAGGTTGCTAGTTTGCAAACAGCAAACAAATCCAAGGTTATTTTCCTCAGAATACACAAATAGGTAGGTTTTAGTTTTCACGTTACTGTGTAACTAGCTGTAGTAACTATGTAACTGTGTACTGCTGTGAAGAAGTTTTCATCTAGTATTCATATAGATGTTCAAACTTCAGAATCAAACTGTGCATAATAATCGGAACAAACTACTTCGAGGAATACATGCATATATGACGAACTTGTGTCGTAAACGAAAGTTGGCATAATTCGAAACGAAAGGAACAAGGTGGTATATTACTAAAATCTTATTTATGAACTCTGAACAATATTTGGCTTGTGGGAAGCAAAAATCGTAAAGTCAGACGTTCATTTACTTTATAAAAGTATTAATATTTGTATTTTGTATGTAAATGTAAATACATCTACTACACATGAGTGTTCTTATTTTTATACTGTCTAGTTATTTGTTTGTTCCTCTCTATAATCTCATTTTAAAGGTAGGTTATGCACTTACAAAAGTTTTTATTTAGCTTAAGCTTAACTTATGCATCATACTTAGGTATGTAATAACATTATGTAGAAATTTAGAAATTTTATGTCATGTATGGTAGATGTAGTTTGATGATATGTAAATTAGCCCAAATTAAATTAGCCATTAGGTAGAATTTTAATACCTAGGTGCCTTTAGTACTAATAAGACGCTCAAAAGGACGACAATCTAGAGAAAACATGAATTTTACACTAGGATTCAATAGCTTGGAAAATGATAGACAAACGTAAGGAATTTAAACTAACTTTAGGCCGTGGTCTTGTGCTTCTTCTGCCCTTCAATAAATATTTACCAGGCAGTCTCTCAGTCAAGGCTGAAAAGTAAAGTTTGTGTGTGGTCATGACCATAGCTGCTCGTCTCGTGGTTTCTGCACATTCCTCACATGTTTTATGTATCTAGTTAAGTACGGTAGAATTGACACACACAGTTTGCTAGGTTGCATAGGATTACAGTTCGAGCAAAATGAGAGTAAATTGCATGTCCTCTCTTCCTTGTATAGTTTTTGGCCTTTCTTGTTTGTTGTTCGCTTTAGTTATAGTGTGTTAACCCAGTTATACATTTTGCGAGCGAACGACAACGTTTCACATATAAAATGGATGGACACTTTGAGTCGAGTCTGTCTTGGTCTGCTCTGTTACAGATACGCAGACTTGATGTTCCTTGAAATTTCCCGTTCGTTAAACTTTATTTTGTTACGGACGAATAGGTAGGAAATCCAATTTAAGAGATTTATTCAACCCAGACCAAGACTAACGGTTTACTTATACAATGAGCTTGTGCACAGATAAACTGGACATGTAGTATATACCTACCTATACCTAATATGTATACATATTTATGCAAACAGAAGCACACAATAACCTAACCTAATTATGTCGCATGTCGTTGTTTGGTCGTTTTAATTAAATATGGAGACCTTCAACTACATAATGCACGTACTTACCTGTATAGGTGCATTTCCATAGAATTAAGAGAAAAATTCGTTTAAAAGACATTTTTAGAAAGTAAATTCTAAATTCAATATACTGAAATCGTGCTTTCATGCGCACAGCTCACAGTTGGCGACAATTCATCATTCATGTAATTCAATAGGCATACTTTCTTACAAGATCCTTTCAATCCAAACCAGAATTCCTTTGGAATCTAAAAGTACCTATGTGAAATGTAATTTGACTTTTGTTAACTTTACTTCAGTTCAGTTCAGCTCAGTTCACCTTTAGTTACTTACATGCTCACAGTTTGTAAGGTTTGATTTATTCTCGTATAATATAATGGTGATTAGTGCCTTTGAAAGAATTCACTTGTATAGTTTGACAATTGTGTATAATTTCCGGTCGGGTGGATTTCAAAGCATTTTTACGCAGCAGCAAACATTGTGACAATGCTAATAGGATCTTTATGATAGCGATAGGGAGAGTTCCCATGAAACACGTGGACTATATGCACATACACATGTAGGAATATTATTTAGGGCTTTATAGTAGTAAAAAATGTCAACAATAAACATCAAGACTCAAAAATATACTTTCCTTAAACATATACGTACTAGCAGACATAAATACGAGTTTCTTTACAAAGTTTTTATTTTCTTTAAGTGGTAAACAAAAATGTTATGTTTGTAGTGTTATTTGCTCATGTAAAAGGGTCACCACTTGACTTTTGTTTGGCAGATTCACTTACCTTTGCGTACTGAAATTTTTTGCATCCTTAGGTTTTATGGCTACCTTGCCCCTAAGTTATCAAGCTGAACTTTTTGAGTAAATAAAATCCCATTTATCAACTAAGGTACACAATATTTGTACATGTGCCATTATTATGTATTAGCAGTTATTTTCTTACTGATTTAATTTGATAAGCCATAATTATATGGGTGCACTGCTTGCCTCTACTATACTACCTACAGTATACTATACATATACACTCGTGTGGTATCGTAAAAAGGATAGGAAAGCCTTTCTTTACTTAACTGTTTACTTTTTGTTGGTAGTTTTAGATATGATTTGGTGTAGGCACTATTACTCGCCCTATAAGTTTTCATCTCTAAACACGGAACTATTCTCTCTCGTCTGAAACAGAAGAAAAAACAAGTTGCAATTCATGCAATATTTAATTCCGTTACTAACTAACATAATAACAGCAAACTGAAATACAAATACTGTTGCAGGGAGTAAATACAGGTAAAGATAAGTATAAGGTATGTATATAGGTATACTACTCTACTATACTTCAATTACTTTGTTTTAATTATAAAAAACAGGGTTACTACACCAAAACATCTTTATTACTTTGCTATACAAAAGTTGTTTACTCATTAGGAGTCTTGTGATGAATGAATCCCTATAATATGTATCCCATGGTTGTGTATCTAAAGATCGTTCCACTATCTGAGAGAAGAGATCTGATAACCACACATTAAAATTGAAATGGTAGGATAGAATATTTAAAGATGCTGTTGTTTTAGAACTTGCATCTTCAGACTTCAGATTTTAAATAAATGGAGATAGAAGATAGAATTTCTCAAAGGAAAATGACTTACTACCCATGTAGAACTATCCCCCAAAAGATTACGAAATACAGAAGCTGTGCTGGCCTGGCGTGGCCTCAGGGTTAAGTTCAAGGAAGGTTGCATTTGTCTACCTTTTTGTCTTGTAACTCGAAAACATGAAAAATTGTGAGTAGGTACCTGTTTATCATAAAGTACATCCTTTAAATAACACTTTAAGGTTATTTCATTCACAATTGCAATGCACTTACATCAATTGACACTCAAAAAATGCTGATTGTGCGCTTATTAGAGATAATTTTCAATTAACATGATAAAATATGCACTACGTATTTATATAATCAACTAGTAATGAATACATTCATTCATTCAATAATTTAACCTTATTATGTCATTCATTTCCGTAAGATAGCCAATTTAGCAACTAAAAGTAGTACTAGTAAGAAAATAATGATACTGCAATTAAGGATAATCGTTTTAACACATTTTAGGTAGATAATTTTTTCTGATTTATTGTATAATTTCTATATTGCTAACGATGAAGTTGAGGATGAGACATTTTAATGTGATTTATTGTAAGGCAACGGTACGGGTACATTTTACTTTATAAAACTAACAATAAGTATACAGGACAAGACAAATACTTGAAAAAAGGAAGTGGTACAAAATTACACAGTAATAACATTTATAATAAAATACATAGGTACATACAATTCTATCTGTAATACCATAAGACACAACAAGCACAAGCACTCACTCGCATATATAGTACAAAAGTACAAACACAAATACTCATTCAGATAACTGTATCTGTACTTACATTAGTCTTTAGCGCATTGGTTTGGGGCTTTTTAGTCATAATATAATAATATTGCGATTTGCGGTTGCAATCTTGTAATTCGCCTCATTATTTCTCAAGTGATGAGATGACACAAATCTACGAGATAAACAGATAGAACCAGTTCAAGCTGGGCTGAGATAGTTGCAGGTAGTTAGAAGGTAGGTACATTATACATTACAAACTTATCATTGTACCAGACCAAAACCAAACCAACTAAATAATACATACAATCTTCTGTGTACTAGTTTCTTATGTAATCACAATACAGTAACATAATGTGCATAGTAGAAAAAGATTGCAGATTGGAACTGCTTACCTTTATGTTTACCTGCAATTGAATTGGACTCACTCAACGTGAAAAAATAGGTAATGTAAAATGTGATGCAAAGTCAGCTTAAAATGGTAGTGCATAGTATTCTTTAGTAGTAGGTACCATTCGCTATTTGCCATTCATAAGAAATAGACAGTTAGTGAATGTACTACATATAAATATAATATAAGTATGTAATAATAAATGTATTAGAAGCAGGCGGAATTATATAGTAATACTATATATGGTACTGTACATTTATGTAGTAGATAAGTTTTTTTCTTTTCATTGCGTCCACTAGTCTGGTCTGATGATGTGATACTGATTCACATTTGTTTGTAATTGTATAACTTATATAAGTGAATACGTACATTTCTTTTTTCAATAAATATTAGAATTTATTGCTCAATGCAATTATGAATTAGAAAAGTCCGCAACAAAGCGTCTTGTCGTTAGGATTCGTCCCAGTGGGTCCATTTGGAACGAAATTTTTCCCTGAATTCTTGCCGTCCATATTTTTCTCTTCGCGAATTATACGAAGCAGATCAAAAAATGCTTTATCGACATTCTCTCGCGTTTTTGCTGAAGTTTCTATGTAAGGAACAGACCAGGATTTCGATTTAGACTCAGAAGCACTTCTCGAAACTTTTCTTCGTTCTTCTAAATCGGATTTATTTCCTATGAGGATGAATGGGATTTTGTCCGTGTTCTTCACCCGTGTGATCTGATCCCTATAAATGAACATAATAAAAGGACACACATAAGTTTAAGCTTGGATTGGACCTCGTATGTTCTATCTATTTCACGTAGGCCAAGATTACATGTAACTAGAGTATGTTTTCTGCTCCATAGACTCAACAGAGGAGACAAGGACGTGTAGCACCTCTTACAATACATCATTCAGTTGAATGCTACTATTTATACGTGTTTTGTGGAAATTCATGCCCTGAACTGAAAAGGAAGAAACTTTCCAAACTTTTGTGAACTATCTTCTTACTTAAGTATTCTTATGGTACATAAAGTAGGTAACTTCATGCTCAGTACAGTAACTCACAGGTTTTCAAAGTTGTAAATAGAAATAATGATCCCTGGAAAGCCATTAACTAAAGAAGTGCTAAGTTTGTCCATCGTTACAGAACCGACACGAAAAACATAATTAACTTGTAAATGTTTCACGATCGTCATTAATGAGATAACCTGTTGTACAGATAATGTGATGACTAACGGCGCAATGACAAAAGTATTGCGCAATTAGTGACTAACACTTGAAAATAAATCTCTTCTGTGATTACTATTTCCTCCTAGTACTTACTTAAAAACATTTACTTAGACTGTTCTTAATTAGCCAATTTATATTTGTAGCTTCAGAAAATTTACATCCTTACTAACACTAAAGTTTTAATTACAGTCTTAACCTTTTCATCTCTTTGAAGGTTGTGTCGTTATTTAGTAATATCTTATATTAATATCGCTATTTATCTTTTCTGCAGATTACGTAACCCTACAATTAGTGAACTCCAACTCCCTATTGTCCTTACTGTGCTCAATTATTCACTATGTATGTACTATGAACGTGGAATGACAATCGCAGCAATACAATGCTGAGACTTGAGACAAACAATAATATTATATATTTTATTATTGTGCTTGTGATGCAAAACAAGACGCAAATAAAAATATTTATTACATGTGAGATATATTAATTACCTTAGTTCACGACAACTTTCTAAACTTGTATCTTCTGCGATACTAAATACACATAAGAAACCTTCGCCAGAGCGAAAATAATTGTCTCTAATGGCTGCATAATCTTCTTGGCCCGCTGTGTCGAGAATGTCAACTTGAATTTCTTCACCGTCAAGTATCACCTGTAGAAAAATTAGAGTACCAAAAATATTACATCTTTACTAAGTATTTGCTTATACTATAGCCATACGTTATTAGGTGCAGTATGTACGCATAAAATGTGTTGCAGACAAAATTAACACTCAAATAGCATAATAAACAAAGCAAACTGATCTGTTCTGCATACTTAATTTGGTATTCCTAAAGGCTTTTAATTAGTATGCACGGGAAAACAAAGTTGTCATGTTTAGATCATATTGCCGTACAATTTTGCATATCTATATAATCCTTACAAAACTAAATGAATTAAGTACTGCAGAGGAGGCTTGGCTCATTAACAGGTCAATTATTTTGCGAATTATTTTAGCCAAACTAATTTATCAGTTTCAATATTCATTCAACTCCCAAAAAATCAAAGCCAATTATTTATAAGCGTGGTCAAACCATTTTGATCATTTTACGAAACTGCAGATTTAAATAAATTGTGCTAAAATTGTACAGTCGTGTCATGAACAATAAAAACGGTACACAATATGCAACTTTAAGGCTTATGCCAAGGCGTAAAGGGGTGTACAAGCAATCCTTATATTACATAAGACTCTACAGATGGCACATGTACAGGTTGGCTTGTCAGCAATACAGCAATCGATCCTATTAGACGTTATTGGTTATTGCATTATATTCATTAATCGAATTGAACCATAATAGGATTCAAGATTCATATCACACTTTGTTAGTGTGGGTAGCAATTTGCATTATATTTCAATTTAAGGCATTCTTTATGGAAGTTGATTGGATTGAAGAACTTATCAAATCATAAATGAAACAAAAGCAATCTCAAGTTACGACATTTAATGAACCAATTTACTGACGCCTTGTATTTGCCTGGTTCTATTTAATTCTACTTTTCGTAAATAAGTAAGTTATTTTTTTTTAGGTGTTTGGTCCGTTGGACAACCATTTCAATAATCTTCAGTATCATATTTGTAATGTATAGCCAACCGTTATGCCGATTATTTAGGATTTTAATGCTTCTCTGTGAAATTATAGAGACTCTTCCATCATTATTGCCATTGCCATAATTATTTAGATGCAGTTATTACAGTTAGGTAATTCATAGTTAATGTAAGTAGATGGGGATCCAATTTTTTATTATAACTACTTAACTAAATAGCAAAAGAGTCAAAATAATTTCTTGTTACCTTTTTTCTGTAAGAATCTGCCTTTGTTGGCTCGTAATCTTGCACGAATTCATCATACATGAACTGAAGTGTCAGGGCACTCTTTCCAACGCCTCCTGCACCCACCATGATAATTTTGTACAGTTGAGGTTGCTGTTTCGTCTCACTTTGTTGTCTTCATTTCACATGTAGAAAAACAAAGAAAAATTGTTATTGCCTTTAGAATGCAAATTGCTAGTTCATCCTTTAATAAAGTTACATAATATTAAAGTGTTATGTTATGGACACTTAGAGAAGTGCCTTAAAAAGATATCATAACATTTCGAGGTAAAAAAAACAGTAAAATGCATAACATTATTATTATTACGTAAACATAAAAACAGTGAATAGCCTCTCCTGATCCGGTTCACGAGCTTTTGCATGCGTTTTGGCATAAATTAGCACGCAAAGCATAACTAAATGCCTATCTTCACTAACACTAACGCTAACAGTCAAGTCAACATGCATTATATTTTTATTATCATGTTAATTTTTTCCCTATAATATTATGTACAGATATTATGTCTTCAGTTATTGTTATTATTATTGTTTGTAGCATAAGACGAATGCAGTTTTACTTCTAAAAGTTGCAATTCCTGTGAAAAAGGGCAGCGTAATTCAGTAGCTTTGATTTTCCGTTATTAAATCGTGGCAAGTTATTTATTTATCCCTTTATGTGTGCTTACGCTGCTGAGACGTACATTAAGTAATTAAGTTTACGCTAACGTCTATATCCATGTTTTGTCTAGCAATCTCCTCTGTTTATGAATGCACGTAGTTATCGCATGAAGTATTGTAAATAAGTGTATTCTTTACGCACAAGTTCAGTTTACGTTGAGAAAACATTAATTGCACGATGATGAGCCTGATGTTTGCAAGTGTAAAAATATTTTGCATATTATTATTAACTTGCAATTCAATGGTTCCGCAATGCAAAATGTTCATACAAGGCAAGGCAATGTAGGTAGTTAGGTACCTACAATATTATTATTGCACTGACGAGACTTTTATGCATGTGTATGAGAAAAACTATTGTACTTAAATAGGAAATGGGAAATCCTGTTTGTATTGCGTTTACTTGTTACATTCATCTTCATGTTCGCATATTTTCTATACCATAGTGTATATAGTCGAAGTAGAGTGTGTTATGTGTGTCTGTGTGGGATATATGCCATATATAGGTATATTTATTCCGTGTCCACAAGAATATGTCACTTTACATTCGTAGATAAAGGTGTGTTTCTTGAATTTAGGTAAAGTTATTGTAGAAAATGCAATAACAAATTAGAAATCCAAAATTAAGTACCACACAGAATTATGTATAAGGAAAGCGCATTGTATTTTTGCGAATGTCTTTTCTGGCTCGGTTAGAATTATGAATTATTTATTAACTTAAGAAATTTTTTTCTTTTTTCATGCAATTCACAAATCCGTTTTATGACACATAACCTGTTGATAGTAAAGTAAAGGTAAAGTAACTATATAGGTAAATCCATCAGGAGAAAGATCAGTGCTACTTCCTTTTGACGAGGCACTGTAATTACCTTCCCCTGTACCATATACTTATATATTTAAATCAAGAGAGATGAGATCTTAATGTTGTGTTGTTCCTCATACCTCAACCTAATCTCATAAAAATGAGCACAGACATAAGAAGTAAAGCAAAAGTCAATTTAGCTCCTTAAAGTAACGCGTAAAAGCATTCCTTACAATTAGTGTACTTACTAATGACGATAATTCTGTTTTACTCAACTATGTGCATCTGATCCTGATGTACGTATTTGTACAGTAGCTATTCAGCTTTAGTTTTTATTACTTCCATCAGTATATAAAATGCATAGGAAATTAGTAGAGTATCATAAATCCCATACAATTATTATAGTACTAAAATAATCTGATCATTACATCTTTTCACACTCTAGGTCGTTCGAAAGGTGTATTTTAGTTGATTTATAATTTAATACGCAGCTATGCCTCCTTTGTAAATATACCTTCACTAATCGTAAGTACCTATACTTATTTGAAGACAAGAGCTGACCAGAATTTAGAATAACCTTAAATCTTAAGCTCTGATAGTACAAAATAATTGAAATCGTAATCATAATCATATGTACTTCATTGCCAGTACTTAAGTAGGTAATAATAATATTTCATCTGTGTAGTTAGCATACATTCACGTTCTATGCATCTACAAGCTAAGATTTAAATTCAACTAATGTTACGTTAGGGATCAGAATTATTGTTAGTATAAGCTAAGCTAAGGCCAAAGCTTTAGTATGCATTTTATGTACTGATAGTTATTTATTTAGTATGTATGTATAGTAAGTATATCACTTTAATAGTGAGTGCATGTAAATGGGAGACTAATGTAATGTGGATAGTAGATTAAGAGTCTTTTAAATGAGCAGAGCACGACACGAAGTAAAAGGAAATCGTTGCTAGAGGCTACTTGAGCTTTTTATCGTGATCCCGTCCGCTAGAGTCTTTTAACAAGCCAGCGAAGCCAGAGACCTAAGCTCTCTAACTCTATGCTGACTACAATTTGGGTCACTGGGACATGATTCAATTCAACATTCAATTGAGCAGATGGACATGATTCTCTTGATTCAGTTCTTATTAACTACATTACTATATACTATAAGCTACAAGCTACACCACAGGCTTGCCAACTATTTCAGATTCACTACTGCTTACTAGTACTGCACTTCTTATACAAAGTATACCTATCGTATCTATTGTAATTTCTCATAACATAACCTAGAGTCATTCATGGTCTCACAATAATATCACATTCCTCGTTGCATTGTATATTGCACTCATATTACTTATATTAATATTCATAAAACTAACTACGCAAATACAAATGCGAAAGTACATGAATACTAGTATAGCAGAAGACATTTTCGCATAGAATTGTAAAATATTCAGTAGGATCACTAGCATCTACTAATGTTAATATGCATTTAATATTTAAACTACTGTACTTGGTTCTGGGCACGGTTTATCATTTATGAGAAATAATTTCACTACAAATGCTCTAACAATTGTTAACATGTTTGTACTGTACAGAGTACAGACAGATATCTATGTATAGCCTTTATTTTTATCTATATTATCTACATTGTTCATCTTATCTAAAAGTAAGCACTAAAATTATTATATGTATAAATACTACTACTACTACATACATACTTAATAGAAATCTCCAATCTCCTTTTACTTGCAAATTACGATTGTCAGACTTTTAAATAGGGATTTTTAGTTTGTTTACCATGTAACAAGGTTTGTTGTGTGAACATTCACAAAAATCAGGTGTTACCTATAAATCTCGTTGCATAAATAGTAAAATCTAATTTCGTGACGGGAGACTATGAAACAACATAACATTACTAAATATAATGCAATAATACTATTATGCTTGGCAAGTTGGTAATTTATTACTACATTTTCGATTTTTTAGCTTTATTTTTATTTTCTGCTGCATTTCACACTGCAGATAAGCTAAAGCTAGTCATTAACCTTTCTTAGAGATAATAATTTTGTCTCACACTTAAAATGGTTTGCCATTTTGAAGTTTTCTGGGCTTATGAAAATTAGACAGTTTATTTAATGTTTGAGAAAGTGTGTGGTGACTGATACACATAAAACTAATATAAAAAGACTGATTTTATGGAAGTAGTATTAATAAAGTCGAAGCAAATGTGTGGGACTGGATTCCCTAATTACGTATATACCCTAAAATACATTTTTGTACTATTTATGTAATATAAGCATACATATTTATATAACAATTACTATGCGAATGTTTTTATTGCTTCTATTGTAAGTCTCACCTTTGTGACTCATTTCCTCCAGCAGCAGTCATGGCACTGGAAGCTTTTCGTGCTTGAATAAATCGTCTAACTTTCCCCCACTGAGAACTGAAAACATTTGCAGATCTTAAGCTTAATCTCCTGGATTCTTGAATCATTTGTATTCGAGCATCTCGAAAGCTATTTTGCCACGGCATCTTGAAACTTGATTAAATGACACAAGTTTCTATTGAAAGTCTATAAAAGGAGGGCTGATTTGTTTGACAGCACACTAACACGTACAAGTACACCAAATTACCGCCTCTTTTATACAGAGATTGACTTGCCTTGCCTTTGACACAAAAATACTTGTCACTCGAATAAATTAAACAGACCAGAGCAGAACAAGAGCAGAATATGAGCACTAATTGCTGTAGTGAACTGAACTGAACTCAATGTAAACTCAACTGAACTCAAGGTTCCACTTCTTTCAGCCCGCACTTCGAAGAATTATCAACAAAAAGCTTTTCTGATACTGAGACGCCCAAAATGGAATATTTTACGGATGTTAATGGTAATCCTAATGCTAATCCTTCCAGCAGTGAGAATACCCTGAGGACTGGAAAAAGTCAAAGCTACAAAGCTACACTTCACAACAATACGATATTATCAGACAGTACAGCAGGATGTTATGCACAATAAGTAAAACGTAGGTACTGGCTATACAATAATAACACACACAACACACAAGTAGACTTTTTGCCTTGAAATGTTAACTGCGACTAAAGGAACGAGTTGTGAACAACGTGCATATAAAGTACTTAACAACAATCCAACGAACAAGGCTCACTATAGTAAATAAACAGCATACCTACTTACTAGATTGTTGTATTGTAAAGTGTAGAGTTGAGTCTCAAACCAACTATAGTTAAGTTAAGTACGTAAGTGAGTATTGTTAGGAGACTTTCCTATTTTGCGTGTACTTACACATAATAATACTTTTGCTACAGTTTTACTACGTATAGTACATAAAGGCATTACTTACCTACTGTGCTTAGTTACGTAGCTTGGGTTCCCTTTATGTTAGTGTGTCTTTCAACCCCTTCCTTCGTTCATTTCTTGTCATATACTCTCACACTGTAACTGAAGAATCCAACACATACTAGATAGTTACATGTTAGTCGTCTAAAATATAAGGTGAGCTCATTTAAACATTGATACAGGTGTAAGTATGTACATAGGTACATAATGCATAGGCTTTGAAACTTTGAATGCAGTTTTCATTGCATTATGCACCAATGCGTAAGGTATTTCAAATAAATTACAGGTATGTAGTAGGTAGACATACAGTATGGTACTTCCTTTGCGTTAATGATAATCTTCTCATATTTCGTATGGTAACCTAATCGTAAGAAAGCTTCTTTTGATACGCATATACTATACCTACATGTGGTATGTAGTGTACTATACCTTCTTTACTTAAAACTGATCGTTTCGTTATTGTGGTTCTTGTGTTATGTTATGGGGATAAACTTATCGTTAAGTGTAGTATTTGCAGGTACTGAATATTCAAGTTAGATTGTGTACCTGGTTTAGTTACATGTATTTATATACTAAGCACTTACGTTACGTTATGTACGTTTCTTAGTGCTTGTGAAGAAGGAAACTGTTTCTACGCTTCGATGTTGTTCAGTTGAGCTGAGCTGAGTTTGAGTTGAGCCTATTTTAACGGTAACCATTTTTCAGGAGTTTTGTTTAAGTAAGTTGTAGTAAGATATGCAACTTTATACAGACACTGACTGACTATTTTGCCTTGTCTTGCCTGGCTTGAGTTAATTTGACTGCGAAAGGAAGTGTGTATTATAGAGACTTGATACAACCCGACCAGGTAGCAAGTAGTAGGTAGGTATCGACGTTTGTATAATGTATAGTATCGCATTACAATGCAATTTAGAAATTGTCAAAGCATCTGCCGAAACATCTACATTTCCTTTAAGTTAAGGTACGCCTAAACGAAACACTACAAACTGCATCTGCAAGTCAGTGTTAATGTCATTTAATTTGATTATCTACAGGTAAAGCTTTTAAGCTAGGAAGGGATGCTTTTGCTATTCAGCCATGTCAGTCTAAAAACTTACAAGGGAGTAAATGCAGTTGCAAAATTGCAATGACTGTGTTGAATTTGTGGTGTGGCTCCTTTTGAAATGCAAGAGTCAAGTTCAGAGCATTTTTAAGCCTTTAGAGTTGTCAATTCCATCTTACATATAAATGATGACACATAAATATGATATTCAGTAGGTAATAGGTACTAGTTTTACCAGTCTTTATATAAAAATTGTTATTAAGCACATTACGCAAAGTAAATGCATTTAATAATGATCGTTTGCTAATTAAATGATACAGCAAGGTAGACTCCTGTATCCTGTTCAGTTTAAATGACTATTTTCACATTGTTGTAACGACAAGGCATCATATAACGTAACTATTTAGAATGAGTATGTTATGTTTAGATGGAGTTAAGTATTTGTACTACTAACTAAGTACAGCTGGTTTAGTATGTAGTATATCTGCTGGCACAGGGAACAAAACGTTTTTAATATTGCAAATCGACATAATCAACAACTAAGCAAAAACGTATAGCAGTATTAATGAATGAAAAAGTAATAATGAAATAACAACCCCGTGATAATAACCTCCAAGTTTTATAAGCACATTAGAGAGATGAGGCTGGTTTTCTTGAAAATTTTAATGAACTCGTCAAGCTCTAACTAGAAACGGTATGGAGTGGCATGGGTTGAGTAGTGTTGAAATATTGATGACTTCCTTTATGCTGATTGTTTTGCTGTCCAAATAAATAGTACAAACCCTTCCTGCCACAATAAATTAATATGGTAATATTATGTAGTGTGTCTTACTGCTATATGCATTCATAGTACCTTAATTATGCTATGCACTGCAATCGTTATGTAACCATTATGTATCCGTAGATATTTCATAGAAATGTTTTTTTAATTACTACAAGTACTTGCGACTTGAATTGAATTTTCGAGTGCATGAGGATTTCTGCTATGGAATACTCAATTTAAAATATAATATGTATGCTAAAGGATACAAACTAGGAGTTGGTCCTCTTGAATTTACAGAATGACGTTTCTGGGATCTCGCATAACACATCGAAATATATTACGATGTGGTTCTTGACAGATAATATATATCGTGAGTGTTTTGTTCACCACAAGCGCAGTGTACTGTAAAGCCCAAAATCGGGCTGAATAGGCAATCTAATTTTATTACAGCTTTATACAGTAAATATCGTTACATATACATAGTACATATGTTTAGGAACACACCTACTCCGGTAAATAATGTATTGTAATTTGTATTAGTGATGACAAGTTAAATATTTATTTCACACACTCACAGGACAAGCAAAATGGGCAGATTATATAGACAATTCGTTTTTTGTTGTCGTCGAGCAATGAGTGACAGAACTTAATAATATTCTTGTCAGCAATAGAAAGATAGTAAATGTATGTAAATTAATCAAGGCGTAAAAAGAGAAGAGTAAGGCAAAAGAAAGAACAGTTTGAAGTTTGAATCTGCATATTTATATGTATTCTGTTTTAAGCTTTCAGGAACTTAAGAACGCAACGCACAGATAAGCCATACCAAACCAAATCAAATCAAGCCACAGAACAAAACGTGTCATTATAAAGCTGTAATAGAGAATCATTCATAAAATAAAGTATGTGTGCTGTTTGTGTGGGTACGTGCTCAAGTCTTTTTAGATTGAGGTCTGTGGTTGCTCTACACGTACTAAGACTCAAAGATCTAGAATACATAAGGATAAATGTAATGTAACTGGAAGGTTTTCTTTGCCGAGCCGAGTTGAGATTAAGAATGTTTGCAGAATTGGAATTGGCTTAGTATGGCTTTAGCTTAGAGTTGCCTTTAGCGTAGCTTCATGAATTTGTATGAGCAAGTGGATGGCTAAGTTACCCAAAGAAAGATCAGTCAAGTCAACACATTGCAGAAATTGTTCTTTGAGCTCCACTCCAGGTACGCCTGTCCATCTAAATTTTATTATTTGGCTTCATTTGCTTGCTTGGCTTATCATGACATGAGTTTCTTTATATTCTGTAGGATTCCACATTCCTAAGGAATAGGATTGTATATTTGTTGTAGAGGTAGTCAAATACATGAGATTGCATAATGCTGTGTAGGCAAAGTAAAGCAAAGCAAATCTTAGGCATGTCTCTGTCTGTCTGTGGACTGGCGTGGAATCATGCCGTATCATTCCAAGTAAATCACAAAAGAAAAGAGAAGTAGGCCTACAGGCTTAGCCAACTTAGAATTCCAATTAGAATGCAGAGATAATTTTTAGACTTTTTTGACGTTTGTAAAGAAAGGAGGCTTACGCTTACCTCAGGCCAAGCCACACCAAACCACTCTATTTTGTGAACTAGTGTATGATTTCATTGTTAACAAAATGCTATATGATCTGCTGGTCTCATTTGGTTCAGTTTCATTTTTTTCCGTTTAGAATAACACAATGTGCTTAGGAATGCATAGAGTACCTACATGTGTTTACACTAGCTTGTAGCATGGCTCTTTAATTTAATGCATACTTTTTACGTATACTAAATAGATACTACTATATAGGTAAGTATTTCGTAAATGCTTACCACGGATCGGATATGCAGGAAGATGTATTTTAACACATTGCACAAAAAAGTTTTAAGTTTTCCGTCGTTTTCCAAAGATTTTAAGAATTTTACAGCCATAATACTTATACTAAACTAATACAATACTGTTATATGAAGTTACGTTGCACTACAACTAAAATTCAAAATTAAAATTCATCTAGTTAAATAATATACGTTTGGAAGAGGTTGTGGTAAATTACAGCCACTTCACCTCGTTCACCCACTTTGCGTTTATAACCTAAGTAACTCACCTAACTGAGCACAATCGCACCAAATGAGTGCAGTGGGTGTAATTTACAATTGCGAAGCTAAAGTTTCAAAAAAATATATTAAATTATTTTAACCCAATTTATGACAAATTGCTTTGCAATTTCTATTACTCGTGGACTTAAGAATATATTGGCATGCAGTTAAGTGCATATTTGGACATATTAAATGCGTACTGATTAATTTAGGCTCCGAAATAACTCAACTGACCACTGTAGTGAAGTGTAGGCCACTTTATCATAACAGTTGCTTGCCCGCTCTATTCTACAAATACTGTAGCACCTAACCGCTTATATTTTAGCGTAACACTTATCCGTGCCCTTAATTACATATTCACATTGTGTATGTAGTTCGGAGATATGGAAGTTGATGACTTTATTCTGTGTGTTATGAATACTTTGAATACCTATGTATGAAAGAGACCTACAAAGATATGCTTCTTTGGGTAATGGGACGGCGGACGGAATATCCCGTCGGACAGAAAAGCCCGTTGAAGGAGGAGACTGGGGGAAAGAATAACCCGTGCCACACTGCTGTTTGCACGTCAGAGAGTAGGATATCCACATTATAGGCACATGGGCAATTAGGACAATATATATTTTTAAATGCCATATTTATGTAATCACCATATTCGAAAACAGGTTGTTTTCATTTTTATTCGATAATACGAATAATTTTGGAAATAATTGTACATATTGACAAGGATAAAACGCAGTAGGCCTATATATGGCAGACACGAGTCGTTCTGTCCCCCGGTTTTTTCCATGATAAGGGATATTCCGTCCTAGAATCCTTCTGTGATAAATACATTCCTTATTGTATGCCATTGTGCCACAGGCATAACTTTAGTAATAATAGCACTAAACATCTTAAGCTACTAGTCTTACTAAATTGTTGTATATATTCATTTTAGGTACTTTAGTAAAAGCAGTATTTAATTACCTAGGTAGGCAGATTTGAACAATGATGATATTTGCGAATTACTAAATGTGAAACATGCATAATGTGTATTATTAATCAACCAACATGCAGATGAAACTTACAGAACTACAATAAACCACGTTTACAACACAAATATGTATCATGATTAAGCTATTTTTACTTCAGCCAAGCCAGCAACAAGGTATTGTAATTTATAATATGTACCTACATGACTACCTACGTCATTATTCTGTATCGTATAATAATAGTAGTTAGGCTACAGTATAAGGTAACATTAAATACACAAACAGCAGTAGAATCTTTGAAAGCTGAATTACTTACAATACAAAGAGAAATTAGTGTTGCTTACCAAAACTGTGTCTCAATGAGATTTTTGACGGCTTTATTTACCTCTTTTCATTGCGGAGCTTTTGTACTTTGTGTTTATTGTACTAACAATGATTGAAGCTTTTATGATCTTAAAGTATATATTTACATACGAAGTAAGCCTGCAATGTAAACAATTCTTTTCATGCTTGACTTAATCCACCTAACTAAACTGCATGTCATAAACCGTAATCACTTATCTACTATACTTAGGAAGCCTAATACATTTGTACTCACTTTCATATTTCTATTGATATTAATGTACACAATACACTACACAGCAACAATAGTATTACATTACCAAGTGTTTGATATGTCCCTCATTCAAATACGATCAAATGTAATGTACACTGTACACTAGTACACCATACAACAGGGTAATTTACCCGAAGCATTTCTAATGTTTATATCTATTTGTAGTAACAATATGTATATTTGTGTCATATGGACAGTGCAGTGTATCAACGTACACGACTAAACTACCTTTTGAATGACAAGAAAATAAATACCATTCGCAAAACATGTCAAAAATTAAACGATGGCCCTACAAAAAACATTATACTCTGAGGTGTCCCAAAACTTATAGTAATACATAAGTGAGAATAATTTTCCAAAAAGCCTACACTATAAAACCAGCAAAAAGAAATCTCTATCGACAATAATGGGAACGTCATATTATATTATGTTTTGTGTTTTAAACTATTCTTCCTAATATAAATCAATACGAGTGGAGCTCATGTGTGCCTACGACATATGCAATTTATAAATCTGTGGCTCCGATATTAACCCAAACAACAATAAGCTTCGCCTTGCTAAATATTGTGTTTAATTTAGTACTTTCGTTTCGTTGAATCCTTTGACATGATTACAATAATATGATGTTCATTATAGTACGTAGTTGATAGTAAGCAATATGAAATGAATTATTCCCTATTTATTTTCCCTTACATTACATACTAAGTATTACGATATTACACACAATATTTTAGGTAGGTACCTAAAATATTGTGTGTAATATTTTGCGTTTAACATTAACATATAAACTAATTTTTGTATGTAAACTGGTTTTAATGAAATAAATTGTTATAAACATGCTATACTGATTAGTAATTGTATTTACAATTAGATTCTGACATTTTACATCTGACTTCTTGTACTACAAGATTTATATGGATCCATAAAAGCTACCTATTTATCTTATAGTTATCTTTGTAAATTGTTTTGATTGTGAAAATTAATTTGAAAATCGAAAGTTTATAAACAATCCAAATTAAAACTTAATTAGTAGTAATTAGTAAGCATTAATAATTTTCCGACCTCTAGGTATTGAGCACACACGCTCTATGCAACATTGTTTCAACAATTTATTTCTATCTGTTTCAAAGTTTCAATAAAGTCAATCTGAGCTTGTACGCAGTGATCCACTAATTTGAAATGAATAAATGTTAGAGAACTAATAAGTTAGGATCCTTAGTTATGCAATTAGGCACGTTCTGAAGATAGCTCCTGATTAAATAAATATTTAATCAAACTGGGATGGATATTTATTGAATCGTTATCCTTAAAACAATCTTTAGACAGAAATTACGTTGCGCAACCTTTACTTAAATTAGGTTAGTTACGAATCCTTAGAGATTTGAATACTTATTATACCATTTCGGAATTACTATACATGTATGAATTGCTCGTTTATGTAACTCCAAACTATTTTTGAAATATTGGAATTCTTCTAGTAGTCTTTTAGTGCTACTTACTATGGCTACACGGCTACAGAGCATCCTACGTAGCCCATGTAAAAATGAGCCCTAAAATGGTTAATAAACTACTTTGAAGCCAAATCATTAACTCTGGTGGTCAAAAATGAGTTTAGCTAGGATCCATTATGAGAACTATATAGAGCCCTCACTTTGCAGGAGCTAGCAATGCATTATAAGCACGTTACTAGTAGAAGTTATTAGTAAATTTTCGGTTAACTAAAATGCATTAAAACTACCTCATTAAAAGTTGCGTCAGGGAGATACATTTCATATGGCTACCGAAGAAGCGTCGGAGCTGAATGGCCTTCAAATAGATAGATCTTTGTGAAAAGAAAGGGATTGCGTGTCTGAAATAATCTATTTAGTCAAAAAGTATTTTACTCTTCAAACGGATACCATCAACGAAAGAATATTAAGGCACTGTGTTACTGGGCGCGAATCTTGCTTGCGAAAGCACTTACTTTAACAAGATACTTTCAGTTACATTATTACTTCCAAATAGTACCATTTTGAACAATAGATTCTTGGAAATAGAAGATACTGTTACCCCAAGTACAAAGGCAAACGAACGTTCTTTATAAAATACAAATAGTAAATAAGATTAGTGCAGATATGTGGGTAAGTGGCTTGGTTTCCAGTCTCCTGTTCTCTATTTTCTGTATCCTCTCGGGGAAATGGATATCTACAGAAACTTATAATTTATTTTTTATGCTTCCACAGATAGTATAAATAGCACTTATATTTATTGCCGCTGATAAATAAATGTAGAAAAGAGAGGCGCTTCTTCTGTGTATCTTTAGTATTTAAGATGCAGCCGCAGAAAAATCCTGTTCATTTTTATCTTCAGAACGACCACTAAAGTGCTATATGCAATACAGAAAACAGAAAAGATGTTCTTTAATCTGAAGGTACTTTAAGTGAAGTGCCTACTGTAGCTTACATGCAAAAGCAGCTAATCTTCAAAGGATGAGAAAGTAGATAAGGTTTCCCTTTGTTGCTAATTGTAAGATTATATCACACTATCAATTATATCCCCTGTTATGATTCTATTATACATAATATGTACTATGTACTACATGCATTAATTTTTAACCAAGTACAATATTCATTTTCAGTAAGAGAATGTAAACCAACATTAAAGTGACTATTGCTATCACCCTACCCTATCCTTTGAGCCATTTCATAGTGTATGTTATGTTGATACTTAAGTAATTGAGACTGTGATAATAACTTTACTATAATCGGAGCACCTTTGTACATATAGTTTGTGATATCCTATATTTTTATTGCAACCTTTATGATTACTTTACTTATCTATGCATATAGTTATTATTATAAATATAAAATTATTCTCATTAGACAGTACCTACAATACTTTCATAAAAATATGTATGTAGCTACCTGTAGCTACTATAAAAAGTATAATTTATTTTGCACATACATTCTCTATTCAGAATATAAAAACAATAGTAGCGGTTTACTTCTAAGTATCTGAATGTACATGAATGACGATGAGCTCTAATTGATTAACCAAATCATGTGTTACATCTTTGTTAGAGATACTTGTTTACTACAGTACAGTATAGTGACTGTATAAATATTTTCAAGTGGTAAGACGTCAGTTCCCATGTTCTAATTAGAAATGAATGTCTGTACTTTTACACGTTTATCTGTCATTGTCAATTCATTAGAGAGCTTAACTATAAGAATGTACAGTATACACAAGCGTTTATTTGCCGTATGTGGTAAGCATATAGTAACTACGCCTATATGTACTACAGGATATGTAACATGTAGTTAAATATAGCAAGTACATAACAATAGCAAAAACTGACAAGCAATGTGAATTATACTATATTTAGCATACAAATAGTATGTGTCTTATATTATATTATATATTGGTATGTGTTTTCAAGTTGATATAAAGGGCAGGTAGTGGTTCGCCTATAGGTAAGATAAACTGAGTACAAGATACTATTCAACATAGCAAAAATATGTGGGTTGACATTTTACATTGTTGAAAATATGAATGAGTGAATGAATACATTATTGAAAGAATGAATAGTTTGAATTGTCAGAGAAAAAGCAATTAAACTCTACAGTATTGTGCTTGTATGTTATAAGTCTATAGAATATGCAAATGCAAGTAACAGGGGTAGATAAAGATCAAGTTAAATCCTCTAAAATCCAAGGCTAGAAATATCCTTGACCAAATTGTAGTATGTTAATGCTAAGTGTACTACAAAGTTTAGCGAGCGTATTAATTTGATGTGAAAACATTCTCTAATCAGAAAATGGTGGTTTAGTGTGAGATGCTCACACGTTGGTTGACTGTGTCGACGTTATAGTTCACAATGCATATCAGATATAGCTTTGAATAAGATGAAACGATAATATTGCATATTTATTAAATACACATACGATTCAGTTATGTTACGTTGCTGAAATAAATGTGGTTTTATTAATTAATTAAACGTGTATAGGGTACTGAGACTGACTAGAGGTTTTTTTTTATTGCTTTGCATGCTTCTATAATCGTAGTACATAGCTCATTTACTAGTAGGTTACATGAATAATGCATACAATGAGCAAAATCCATCTTGGGCTAAATATTAAAGAGAGCTAAGCAGTAAATTAATGCTTTTTGATTTTTAGCGTGAAATAAACGATTAAGATACTATATAGTATACATAAGATAGATTTCCTTCCACTCCTGATTTCCATTACCTATTTAATCTTCCACTTCCACTTGGATTGTCTAATCATTTATGGCATAAAAATAAAACACATACAGCGTAAATAATTAAACCGACAACTCGTACTTTACGTAAATGTTCAAATCGATAAAAATGAGACGCTAAGTTATTTATGTAATTATGGAGTCGAATATTGTATAGGTTCGTCTCATTGAATTCGTATTCCAGTCCAATACAGTAGAGTGGATGACAGGTAGTTAAAATTATTTTGTGTCAACAAAGATCCCCGCATATCTACTGGAATAGGAGGTAAGTGACAAAATGGACAAATTGTTAAAGCCAATAGATAAACACGCTTTGGGAACATTTGTATTGAATACGCATTTACGCATTGATGTGGTTTTCGAATTTTATTCGTAGTAACTACATGTATGCTTTCATGAGGTTTGGCAGACTATAAATGGCAAGTTAAGTGCGTGGGGATGAAATATATTTCCTACAAATCGTTTTAAGCGTTAGATTGTATTTTCTGATTTTAAAATAAACACACTTGGTACAACAACCCATTCGTTTGATATCGTAATACAATATTCGGCATGGGCTGTTGATTCCATTTGTGTTATACTGATTGGTCCTATTTTCTTTGTATATTTATTGTGTCGATCTATAATGTTGATATATTGTTTTTGCAGACTTGCATTGCGATTTGGTTGTTCAGCTTCCTATTGGTATTTCCACCTTTCATCGGATGGAGTCGCTACACTATTGAAGGTCTAGGAACTTCCTGTTCGTGGGATTACACGAGTCGCGACTATAACAACAGGATGTACTACATCTTCCTCCTGGTTTGCGGCTTCTGTGTTCCAGTCGTTGTTATATGTGTCTCCTATTTTGGTATCCTGCGGGTAGTTTGCAAGCAATCATATCAAATGAATGGTGTTTCTCGGAATGGAGTGGTGAACAAGAGGACCCCGACGAAAAGTGACCTGAAGACTGCACAGGTTAGTTTCATTTCTAGTTTGCTGTTACAGATAGTTTTTATCTACTATCTGTAGTTGAAAGAATAGTTTCCTTTGAAGTGGACAGGGCTCGTTTGTTTGATCTGTATGTACAATTAATGAGCAGAGGCCTCGAAGTGTTCACAGTGAAATGTTCACTTTGAGTTGCCTTCCCATCTCAATTTTACGAAAAATGCTAGAAAAATATGGATTTCAGATATTCAAACTGATTTACAGAACTATATATCTCACTTTACCAAAAAAATTGCAAAAATGTTTTAATGCTTCTATAGAATTTTGAAAAAAGTAATTTAACATGGGATTGTTTACATAGGCGATTGAATATTCTATCCTTCCTCTGCGACAATGACTACTTTTACGTGTATTCTAGATGGGAGTCTGCTGACCAACGACCGACATACATTTACTTTTTCATTCCCTCATTAGAGAAATGTCACAGTTTTAAGCATTCTCATTCTTCTGTCTATCTTTGTGACAATGCTTAATGAAATGAATATAAAATTTTGGCCATACTGTATTAGGGCTTTAGCTGTGCATAAACTAAAAATGCAATGGGATCTGAATCGGCAATTGCTACTGACGAATCTTTGCGAGGAAAAAAAACTGGTTAAACGTAATTTTGCAATATTTTCAATTAATAAGATTTAAGATAGGTTCGTTATACCACATAAGTACTTAGTATACCAAAATAGAATAGGTTTCTCTATTTACAGCATCACTACCATAACATCATTACATTATTTCCCATTATGAACCAGCAACAACCTTTCCGTATCCATGCAATAAGTACTTATCGTTAGCATAGAATCAAATGCAAATGGTAAGGAGCAACACAGTAATAAATGTAAGAACAAGGATTCATCAATACGCTCGTGCCGTTGCTTTGCGTTTATTTGTGCTCAATAGAGCGTTCAATTCGATCTGAAAAGAAAACTTTTTTAATGTTACGTGCAAAACTTTAAGTGACAAGGCAAGATGAAGGTTTGCCAAACGTTACATGTTACATCCGTAAATCTGCAAGCGTTTAAATATTTCTTGTTCTTACGTGACAGAAAGACAGTAGCATAACACCGTTCTTCTCATTGACGGCTGAAATATTTTAGTATATAGATGTACCTATTTAGGCAACGAATAACAGGATCATACTATTTTCTATAGCATATACTATTGTAAATAGTCAAAGTAGTACTATGTTTATGTAGCAAAGATGTATTCTTCTTGTCTATCTCCAATACATAGCGTGCTTTACGATCAATTAATCAAGAGAGTAGCTGACGCGAGAAAGACGTGAGAAAATTTAGGACAAGACAGGAAAAATTCTGATAAATTGTTTTCTTACTTATATGTACCAGACATAAGAGTTTTAAAACCATGAGAAGAGATTAAATAACTGTTCTATCGATCGATAGAAGAATAGGAGAAGATGAAGATATACTTAATATTACTTCAATTTAGTCACAGCAAGACTACAGTAAGTATATATTATCATCCTGCGCAACGGGAAGCATGTCAATTAACGTTAGCCTTACTAATTCAATGTATTAGTTATGTAATGCTTCAATTACATTGGGTTGTTTTGGTGATACAATTAAGTTAGCACTGTAACTTTACATAATCCTGCCTTTCCCCCAAGACTTTATTAATTGGATAACCAATTTATTTGAATGGGCATTGAAGATGTATGCACTATCATACTATCAATAACTAATTGAACTTGAGACAATGCGCTTTACAGTAACAATTTGTAATAACACAGTACATCATGAAATAATACTTGCTTATTTTTATCAGCAAAGAATAAACTGCTGAACTATTTACGTATATGCTGAAATAGGCTTCGAATGAATTGAGCAGTCACTAATTACTTTTTTCCAGGATTTAAATTCATGGAGCCGTCTTTCATAATCAAACACTTCCAAGAAAGTTCTGCTTCTGCTACATTGAAAAATCGAAAGATGCTTAAACTGGAAGCTCTGTACTCAGAACTTTCATTTGTGATCTATTATTTCACCAAAACAAAGGAGCTCCCTACTGAAATCTATAGGTACATGTAAATAAGATCCGTTGTTTGCAAACTTTTTGAAGATAAGAGAAATGGCAAATATGCACACATGTTGTACTCACTTCAGAAACGGCATTTCTTTAAGCTTCGTAAATTATTTTTGGTTTGATGCTGTTTGCCCACAAATAAAAGAAGTGTCCAGATAGTTAGATAGAACTTTGGGCATTAGATCATATAATCTATATCTTTGCATATGAAATGAATGAATGTGAATAAGTTTCTACTAAAGCTCTCGTTAGTACTATTTGTATTCTTATGAAAATGTAAATCAAAGTCAACACTGCGTAGGATCTTAATCCTTTAGTATCTACTTTCTCTAGGATATTATACTATTCGACAAGATCTATAATGTCCTATTACCGGCAAAGGGACTCAGCTATTTACATTCAAAGTTTATGCGCTGTAAAATCAAACTGAAGTTCCGACTCAACTGGGATCGGGCTCAAGGCTACTTGTACTACTATGATCGCAAATATTATTTGAAATTCTGAAAATTTGATCGTGCTTATTGTGTTGGTGTATTGTAGGCGTAGTGAGTAGAATGCATACTATACAATATAGAAGCATGATCTGCAACGAGTTTCCCGTCCATTGTTTTGTCAGTAATCTGCCAACGTGACTTTCTATAATTATTACAAGAATACAAAGATACAAAAAGGATGATTAAGCCCAAAGCAAAGTAATCAGTTAATGAAGTTTCTGGCTAATTGCTCCACAGGCAGATTCCATAGCAAAATAGTATTTAGTAATGCAAACTTTTTAAATACTTACCTTATATGTAAATAATGCAAGCTTAAGTTACATTACAATGTTATGTTGCCATTCAACTGTCCTTCATCTCTAATTGGATAAAAAAAACAGTAAGATTTATGTGAAAGCTTACTTAGCTTATGTTCATGAGTGTTATAACCTATGCTAATATAGTATTAGTATTATGCTTGTAGTGAAACCAATAGCATTTTGTACAGATAATGTAGGTTGTAAGTACCTATACTGTTCGAAAGCAAAATAAATTAATAAATATTTCAATGGGCTTGTTGAGCTTAACTATACAAAACTGAAATTATAATTGAAAAAGTACTAATTAAGGTAAAGACAAAGCTGCTTTGAAGACAAAAGTTCCTAAAGATCTATGCAAAACTTTTAATTCTAATAAATAACATAGTTAAAAAACCACAGCAAAGCGGATGTAACAACTTAAGAAAGTTGTGATGGAAGTATTGCAAAATGACACAGTAGTATGGATAAATTTTGTTCCGGTTTTACGTAGGTGAAACAAGGGTTAAGTCACAGGATTTTTACTTTCGTTAATATATAAAGTCTTATTGTGCTAATATGCATACCTAGATAGATGCGTTAAACTTTTACCTACTTCATTTTGTTGACCCGATTGACACAATTTTCATACATAACTCTGGTTAAGATCATAATCAATTATATACAAATGTCCAATCGGTTATTCGAATGACAGACGGACAGACGTAGACAGACAGATAAACTATTTCTATACATTAGTTTCTACTACTTAATAGTATTATACCTATTTAATCCCTAAAGATGTGTAGGTGTATGGCAGTAGGTATATTCACGTAGACAGACCTTTTATCTTTATTTCTTTTCAGATTATTGTAGAACTTCGCAGTTTTAATGTGTAGCTAGCACAATTGTTATAACAGAGCTAACTAGAATAGAATACGCATGCTAAATGCTTTGTTTACTGGTTATTTAAATCAGGATTTACTTCATTCTTCCAACTCCAACATCCTAGAAACTCCATAAGATTTCTCTAGGTTGTTTCTGTTCTGGCTGGTATTCGTTTGGTTTCTGCTTGTATTGTGAAATTGCGAATAAAGGTCTGGGCAAATGCAGGTTGAATTAAGAAGAGAGTAAGAGCACTACTATGTGTGCACTTAGGTATAATATACCTCAGTAAGTAATGTTTGTATTGTAAAGCTTGCCGAGTTGGCCAATCTCTATTTCATACACAAAGGACATAGAAGATGTGAGATACAGGAATGCATGGACGTACTTATTTATGTTCACAGTGAACAATAATACCACCTTATCACGAGTAGTGAAAAATAATCCTTTTCTTGATGTCCTTGATACTGAAAGTCAGTAGTTAAGTAGGTAAGACAAGTAAGAAACAATCGATTAGAAGTAAAAGTATATCTACGTATTATTATACATGTATAATATACATATACTACTCTCCTTGTCTGAACTTTACACAAGGAATGCGTGAAAAAATCAGCCATAATAACATATAAAAACTGCTCCCTATTCCTTGCCGACAGAGATGTAGTGACTTTCTTTCAAAGTGCTCTACTCTTTTTACCTGACAAGGAAAAGAAAGTCTTTTAATCTCTAAAGTAATGTTCACGTTGCTTGCTCATTGCATTTCTGATTTTCTTTACTGTGCAATTGCCAGTTTCGTCTGACGCTTATGTATATTGGTATGGAGCAGCAACATATGGGTATATTTATATGTAACGGAAGTCTGTCAATAGACGTAATGTTTATAGTAGGCATTATATTTGAGTGTTTGCAAGTACTAGGTCTATATTCTACATATTTAATGGCATGAAGAACATAACTTGCTAATATGCTATTAGTAATGTGGTACCATAATAAAATCTCTAACTGTAAACTCTACTTTCTACTTCGATGTAATTTACTTTCTTATTGACTTATGAATTGGGCTGGATCAGTAAGAATGCAAAAGTGACGAGATGCGATGTGGCCAGAGAATTCTAGAGAGAAAAGGC
>JAQFYC010000605.1:0-51455 GCA_034694165.1 Tomocerus mixtus
GAGTGTTTACAGACACACAGACAGACAGACATTGCGATTACATAAGCCAGCCTCGCACACTCGGGCGGGCTAAAAATTAAGTGTGTAAACTACAATTGCTTATTATTATCACCTTCGGGTCGAAGCTGAAAGCGTGCTCCAATCGCAAAGGACAGCTCAGTCCACATTTGCAAGTTCCGTCCGAACAAATGTAATTCTTTAGCTCGTCCCATGTCTTTAATTTAGTACCGCTTGGGCTAAAATGCACAGAAAAATATTCAATCAGATTAATGAGCATCATATTAATTTTTAATAAGAAAAAATGTTTCCTTATCTGTAATATCTACGCTTATGCTACATATATTATTATTATGTAGTTAAATGTTAGATAATTATGAACATGCAACGCCGATTTCTTTGCGTAAGTGTAAAAACTCAGCAATATAACTAAACATAAGTAACCCGACATCAAACAACACAACATCATCATTAAGAATGTCGAAATGACTTTAGCCCATTAGGGAACAACCCTTCATTTTCCGCACGCTTCATTATCGTATGTCTCTATCGTTTTCTCTAACTATAATATAACATAACATCAACATCAACTCCAGCCAACAAAGCATAGAATAGATGAGAGCAACTTGTTATTCCTCTTCTAATCACTAATCTACCTTGCTACTGCTACTACTACTCATCCTCCTAACTATATTTTATGACCCAAGTTTAACTTACTTTTTTAAATCATTCTCCTACCTACTTATGTATATACTTATGTTGAATATTAAATTTGCATCGTACCAACATAAATGTAGTAGTTAAACATAAATAAGCACTTGTAGCAATGTACATTACCTACTTTATTTCTACAAATATTAAATATGTTACCATCCCACTACATCACATCATGCTAAAATATATGTAGTTAATATTCAAAACACTGAAGTCAATTTGAGTATCCAAGTCAAGATTAGCTTACGAATTCTGTATTGGATGAGAGAGTTTCTTGTCTTAACATCTTTCTCCTTTCTCAGTATTGTGCTATGCAGATGCACTGTGCACACATTTTATTATTATATTATTATTGTCTGTCTGATAGCATTCATTGTTTTGTTTCTTAAGTCGAAGAGCAGACGGCTCGTTTGACTGAAATGACCACCCACCTCCATTGAATTTTTTACTCACATTTATACTTCGAATATCGGCTGAAGGTTCTCCAGCTAGGGCTAGGCTACAGCTACAATATTATGTATAGTATACTTAGGTACTTGGTTAGATCAACTCAAACTCAATTTTCTAACACATACAAATACAAATGTGGTCGTTTCGTTGTGTTGTTTACTGTATTTGTTTCTTATACTTATTGTATGTATGATTATGTACATGTACATGTACATTGCATTGCACACACACAAACACAGTCAAGCCAATAAGTAAGATGGAAACGTTCAAACGTAAATCTAGCTATTGTAATTTAATGCAAACCCCTTACATGCATATATAAGCATGTATTACATCTACCAAAGTATAATATGAAGTCTGTCTTACATTAGTTAACTTAACTTACAATACATTAGCATTAACATATAAGGACTTGACTTAAGTTGAGCTGAGTGGTTTGGCTTGGCATGGCATGGCTTGAGGTCCCCACGGCATGCAAAGACTTTAAAAAAATAATTCTCTACACTACATTACACAACAGAGTACCAAAGAAACTGCATTGGACCATACACATCTTCACGTTGCTTACAATACTAAACTATTAGCATGTACTGCGTACCTAACTAATTCTAAGAAGGTAGGTATGCACAAAAGCCTACGATGCAATGCCAGTCAGCAATATCATGGACAGCATTATAATAATGGTATCGAGTCTTGTAAACAAGTACCTGATCTCTTCTTTCCTTCTCTTCTCCAGTCTTGCTGCGGATTACCCTTATAATGCATTTTACGATTTTGCTTTGCATATACTACACACTATTAGTACACTGTCATGTCGTTACTACAATTTATAAGCATTACATACCTATATAGTTTACTTGTTTATCCAGCGTATATGTATTAGTAGGTATACTTGTTGCCTGACTTGACTCTATCTGTAGCTTGTATTTAAACTTTAGAAGTATGTAATGTACGTAATTTTTTCTAACCTTCGTTTCTTTCGTTTCTTACTTGCCTATTTCGCTCTGGGCTCGACCAGACCACTTACAGGAATTTTTTGAATCTATGCTACATTACAGATTGTATACTCTACACATTGCCTCACATTAAGAATTACTTAGATAGGAGAATACAAGCATTTATGCCATCAACATCGCCATCACATACAATAAGGAATAGATGCTGAAAGAGAGTGCGAGGCATGACTACATTATATCCATACAAGTACATGCACAACGAACACACATATTGTAGAAAACAGCAATTCTTTATAGCAACACCATATCAAACTATGCTAAACCAAACCATACAATAAAGCAGAGCTTAGGAAGATAAAAACTTTTCTTAAAAGTACATATTTGACATCACATTGCATCTTCATACCCTGATAAATATAAGTAAAGAAGGTATTAACTATGTAGCTTGCAGTATATAACATTAGCCAGGAATTCTCTGTGACCAATGAAGCATTGCATACATCGTCTTGCTAACTTCTCAAATAAATACAACTCGACACGTGTAAAATTCATACCTATCTACTATCTATCAATCAGAGTCCAGTGCAAAAACATTTATGTACTCTCTTTACCTTACCCCTATTATTTGTTTGTATATGGGATAACATAATGTTAGGATCCTATTCTGCAATCTACGCTCGCTAATTTATAATGCTTTTGCCCATGTAACATTTAATGGCCTCTATTTTGTATTCTCTATTGTACAGCACAGGTAATCTAATCATAGTCGCAGTCGTCAGCACACTCACGATCACATCATAAGTTTAGTTTTCAATATTCAATTCAATGAATATACATTATATTATTTATGTGCATATTAGCAGAGCAGACCAAACCACATTTACATATAATGAAATGAATGGTATAAGGTTTCGACCTTTCCACGAACGAAATTATATTACTTTGTATCAGGTATAACTCACAATTTTCAACCTATAATCCTGCCAGTCAGTACCTAATAGACTGTAGTAGAAGAATCTAATAAAACACAATGAGCATCTATCTATCCATAATATAGTACCATACAGTACTCACATAAAAGTTTTTACTAATAATATTTATGTACATGTACATATAAGTTCTGCTACGTAAAATAATGTCTTGGCTTGCTATATGGCTTGCCTTGGTTTGGTGGATTGGATTGAATTGGATAGTGAACTTGTGCAAACATTTGTCCATGACTCCTAATAAGAGTACAAGTAACTACAACGAACTGTTCACGTTCACACAATCCAAGAATAATATAATGTACCGGCATTGCTGGCAAAAATTAAACCTCCGGCGATAGTTCTTTGGTTCGTTCGTGTACCTCAGCCAAAGTTAATACGTAATTTACTTTTACCTTTACCTTGTGAGCGAGAGTGAGTGTGAGTGGACTGCACTTGGATTGAATTTGAGTGAGGTGAGCTGACTGTATTTTATTATGAGTGTGAGTCAATGCAATGCACTGAGTCTCAATACAATCATCCCTGCTGAAAAGTTTCTTACTCACATTAGCTAAACTGGCATGTGAAATAATTGTATAAGTATAAGGCAATTACATCTGCTATCTGTCTAGTTAGACTCTTTCAAGACAGCTATGTATGACTTAATGAATACTTTAGTTCAATCCTACTATCCCTATCTCTCTCATTTTCATTCTCATCCCTCCACATCACATCGTCAATGCTGACTAAGCATATAAATTGACTATGTACGGATGTACTGTGTATGCATGTATCTGTGTATTCGAGAGAATTATATACACAAATACTTAACAGCTATTTATCTTTCTCGAAAATGTGTTCTCAGTGCATGTTAGTAACAGTAGTTACATAAACTGATTGTTTTTCGAGGTTCATTACACAGCACGTGCACTGGTTTGGCTATGGTTGTTGAAATACTAGCTACTATTTACTTATATGAGAAGGAAGGAGGCGAACTACGAACTAATGTAACCTAATGTAATGCAATAAAAGATACTCTATGCTTTTATGTTACACCCTGGCATGTCACGTCATGTCATGCGAGACCGAGTGAGCGGCAAGCTGATTGTGAGCTCAGTCAGCTCAACTTTAGACTTTAACTTAACCGAACTATGTTTACCAACTTTGATGGAATAAAATGTTCTATTCTTCCAAAGCTCTATACAGCCCATAAGCACACTCATTGAGTCTAATTTGACACCAGTTTAAGGCAAACACAACACAACTAATACAAGAAAAGAACAACCGGGTGGCTTTGGCTTTACATTATCCTTCTATTATAGCCGCGGCTGGCTTACTAACGGATTAACTCCTTATGACCAGAGATACAATTCTAGTTAACTTGCCTATTGTTTCTGCACTGCGCTTATATTACTATGCCGCACCGCAATGCACTCGCATTCCCTCTATCTTATCTCCCGATTTGTTGGCCGACTATCTTTACAACTCATTGTCAGCAGTAGAATAGAGACAGCATTACGACGCATACACATTGCAGTTCCTATATATAGCAAATAGATACAATCTATCATTTATACACTGGTAGTACATAGAAAGTCAACAGAATAGGTAACACTAATATTTCAAGTATCACCTCAGTCAAATCTCCGAATTTTAATCCTCCAGCAGCTGACAATGGGTTAGTCCTAAGTAAGGTATTACATAGAGCTTCACTAAATCTATCCCTATACTTGTATGTATTTATTATTTATTCTACAAACATATGAATAGTAGGTATTTATTGATGCAACTCAAAAGGCACAAGGTACCCTTTGAATAAGCCTGTAAATAGTATGTATGTAACTCAATGTCAAAGTCAAAGCAAACTTATAAATCCTTCAGATGCCCATTGACGTAAAAGGAAAAACGAATTCACATGTACCCAGTTTATAAATATGAACATGCCTACTTTGGTTTGTTGCTTTAATTTGTAGTCGTAATATTGTTAAGCAAAGAAATTGAAGGCTTGGTTACGTATTATATACATCCGTGGGTCCACAGCCATATATAGACACGCATAATATTAATATTACATAAACACATTAGTGGTAGAGAGTCAAAGTCCCATTAAAAGAGCTGAGACTCAGATTTATGACTGATACTCAAAGTCATGCTCACGCTCATGAGTTAAGACAGTTAAGTAATACACAAAGGGGAATGTGTAGCTACACCACTTTTGTTAACTCTTACTAGAAGTGGGCAGTTGTAGTTGTCATTAGTTATTGTAACTTGACAAAATGCTTCAAGAAACAATGTAAACTGGCTTGAAGGCTTTTAGGGAAAAGAAGCGGAAATAAGTGTTCATGCAATAGAGTTAATGTGAGTCGAACTGCGTAGCACACCAGCAGGCGACACGACACTGATTCTCGATAAGGTGTTGAATGCTCTCATAATATTGATTAGTCGGTTCCTTTCCTTCCTCTCTCCCTGTTTTAGCTATACTCCCTCCCTACCTCACTGCCTAATAATGTTTGTTCACTCCACATTATACTTACTCTGCCTAACTACTTGCAATCTTACACTTCCATATAAAATATAAATAAACTTAGCTTAGCAGTTTAGAATTACTAGATTACTTTACTACTACTATTGTTAACTTTATATTATTAACACGCACTCTGCATAACAGTTATCCTTATCATAGCGAGCTCAACAAATGTTATGGTAATCACCAGCTAAAGTAGCAATAAATGGTAATAGATATTTATTTTTGAGCAGTGTTACTAGTTATGATATGACTAATCTATTCTACCACACTCTCGAAACCACGATCACTACTTACTACTTGGTGGTTTAAGTACAAATTCTCAATGTCAAGAATGGTAGCACAAGATGAACATTCAACTATTTAGTATTTATATACTATGTACTCCATATTTAGTATACATAATATACTGCAACCCATATGTGCTACAGTTTAGGCGAATGGTGTGAATGATAAAATTTCTAAGCATTACATTGAGTTTCCAAAAGAATTGCTGACTTTCATCTGGAGTGGTGTACAAGGTACAATTACCTAGGTATTTTCATATGCGTATTCGTATAAAAGCAATCTTCGTAATTAAAATGGCAATTGATTTGTAGTTGAACTAATGAATTTGTCAAAAATTGTACTTAATCAATGATTTAATCATGTAAAATCCAAAAAAAAATGTAATCAATTAAAATGACAAGATAACTTACTTAGGCTAAACAAATAATTTGACAAATGGATTTATAGGTACATAATATGAATGTCATATAGGATATTGTTAATAATTTGGTTTCCACGAAATAAGGTGGGCTTACAATTTAAATTACTGTATATAGGTACTAAAAACTTTAATTTAATTTAATTCCAGTTGTCTGAAGTAAGTGTACATCAATAAAATGCATTTTCGACTACAGTTATGAAAATAATGTCATTTAATTACAATTAGCAGAGTCATTATTGCCAGGAAGATCTTATTGCTATACTTTGCAACGATAAGGGCAAATATTGTGATGTAATTTGACTAACTGTACTTTGTTCTGTATCAAAGGCCAGGGCTATGATTATTTACGAATTGTCGGTACAAAGTACAACAGTACAAGGCTCTATTTTCTCCAGTTCGTACTGTTGTGCTAATGATGTAGTTTTATAGACCCTCTCTCACCCTCGCCTTTCTAACTCTTTATATTATCAGGCTTTACTAAATCTTTTTATCGATATAGTAGCGTATTTATTTTGCTTAAGTCTTTCTGTGTCGTAGATTGTTCCCTCCGGTCCCGTCTAAACCGACGTATAAAGTTCAATCCAAAGTAAACTATACATCATATCACACGACGAGTTGTTTCCTTGACTCACCCAACCCATTTCACTGTACTAACAACTAGCCTCGGTTATAATTGTAAAATTCATAGTGGAATACTAAGTAATATATTTGCATTGAGAACCGGGTTTCCTTATTTCCCTCAGCATCTCGCATGTCACAAAATGTAAAACATGAAGGGAAAATGAGTGAGTGAATGCGTGTCAAAATATATTTTAGTTTGAATTTTTATTAAGAGCTCGGAAAACAGTTGTAAACTGGGGGTGTGGGTATGTGTACATGGTATGCCACGTATATTATGTATGAACATGGGAAATTGTAACTTGCAAGTAACGAAAAATGCAAGGGAACAAGAGAGAAATAAAACTGGGTATGTTGTATTCTACATTTTGGGTTCTTAACTCAGCACCCAGTATAACAAACCGATTTAGCATTATAAAGGAATATCTAAAGTAAATACATTGCAGCTAAAGCATATTTAAGTGTAAAAACGTATTCCTATTATCCTGTGCTAAGTAAGTTAGCTGAGTGAACAGGCGCCCAGGGTACCTTGCCTTGAATTAAGTTACTTTGCTTAACTTGACTCAGTAAAAAGAAAGGGTTGCATTTTTGATTGCAATATGTATAAATATAGTAGTAGTCAGTAGTGGAGAGTAGTATACCTACAGTAATATCTGCATAAGCCCTAAAGTGAAGCAAATGTACCTTTTTTAATATTGTGCTGTAGTTTTGTCGAGGGGAGAAGATGTAAAACTTAGATAGAGAAGCAAGGTGCCGATACCGGTATTAAATGACTGCTATAATGTGCATGTAAATATAGTTACATACGTAGCTAAAATAGATATAATACTCATAATACAACTTACTATCTTATCGACCAAAGAAAGAAAATCCATATTTTGCTACGGTAAGTATAGTACAAGTCACCACATGTTATAGCAATTCACAAATATACAACATAAAAGTATTAGTGAAACAAGAGTAAGTAATCATGCTCCGTAAAATAAATATAGGGATATGCTTTACACAGGTAACATAACTACTTAATAACCATCTATCTACTATCTATCTAAAATCCTATATCCGAACGTGTTTCGTGGGTTTCTGTGGACTGTGGTATGTATGGTGGGATAAAATAGGATACAATCCAATCTGCACTGGCACTGAACAACATTACACACCCCAGAATAAATATTTGAAAATGTAAGCACATGGTACCTACATATAATGCATAAAGACTAATAACTAGTACCTAGCTAGTACTATATCTAATGTGTATGAATAGTAGCTAGTGATGATAATATTCCTGATACATGCGTGGTAATTAATTCGAAAGGGGAATTGTTTTCTGTGCACACGTACCAATACCAATGTTAGAGTTACCACATACCAAACCATGCCACATGAACATACAAATTTAATCTATTTATTGTATTTAACACAATACACATGCTACACTGCGAAAGAAGAGCCACAGTCTGTAGCATGTAGAAAATACTAGGTAGATAAGACCGGGCGAGCAAGTCGCTATCCAGAACTAGAACGGGAAATAATAATAATATAAATGTTCCGAAAGAAGAACTCATTCAATTCAAACTCAAACCCTTCAATTTATATGTACGCACTAGTAATATCTTGAATGTAGAACATAATACAAACAAAACTAAATACCATTATAGGTTCATGTCTACTTTAATTTCTTGGTTTTCCCACTGTAATAAACTGTGAATAATCCATGAGCAAGGGAGGGCTGACACCACATCACGGCCCCACTATTAATGTTGGTTATATATACTTGTAATGATTTCACTTTGTTCTTTTATTATCATATCATAAATAAGTATTGCCTTTAGTAGTTCTTAGGTTCTAGTTTATTGGTAGACATAGGTCTAAACTTGTCTAATAAATAACTCTTTCATACCTAATGACCGTAATCATATGAATTTTAACTCCGCTTTTTATGGGTCTTCGATGTAGTAATTATGTATGTTGTGTTGTAATGATGTTTCTCGTAGGATTAAATTAACATTATAAATGTCTATATTATACTTATTGTTAGTATCGGTAAGTTACTTACTTATATGTACTAATTATGAGAAAAGCAAGCGTATCAATTTCTGCCTCAACCTCAACGCAAGTGAAGATACCAGCATAGTATGCTTTTAATAATTTTAATAAGATAGTTTATAAGAATACCCTAGTGAGTAATTATTTTTAAGCAATTACCTGATATAAAATACTATATTCTCCATCTGTTGACAGGGGGAACTTTCTCTTTTCCATCCTTTAGGAATAATGACCGTGCCTCGTCCACCGAAAGATACGGCAGTTGTATTTATGACAAGATCTTTGTCAGCTTCACTAAAGGATCTCTTTGAGATTTTCTGTGGAGATATTTTATTATTGTTGCTTCCACTAAAACTGCTGATTCCACTCATGCAACTTTCACTATCATCACTGTCCCCCACAATGAGGGTTAAGTTGCTTACACTATTGCTGTGACCAAAAAGGCCCAAGCCACAACTACTGCTACTGTTGTTTGGGTCCGTTTCCGACTCGTTGTCTACATGATTCCCAATGTCATTTGTTGTTGTGCTAATAAGGCTCACGTCCGCTTTGCTACATTCATCCCTACCCAATCCATCAATTTTGCAATTAGAAGTGTCCATTACAGTTGTCACAACCTCAGGGAAATTGCTACAGGCTGAAACAATAGAATCCGAATTGGAGACCTCAGAATGGCTGAAGTTAGACTGACTACTTGGACATGACGAGAGTGTAGTTGTCTCAACGAGGTTTTGACTTTCCACCAGTTCCTGAAGTCTAGCCTCGGATTCATTAGCTTGCGAAAAATTGTCACACTGACCCGATGTTCTTTCACCATTAATATTGTCAACCCTACTAATACAATTATTTAATTTGCACTGACTCGTATGATTCGAATTTTGATTTACAGGTACAGGTACGACACTTGAAGTGGTTTCAATTTCATCGAAAGGATTGATGCTTAAGTTACTTGAATTATTTATATGAGAATGGACAAGATTGCCGTCAGGATCATGTAGGTGAGAATGAAATCCAATATCAGATCTGGAGTAAGAGGATGAAGGTAGAGATAAGGAGAGACTTCTATGCTTAACTGATGCTGCTTTGGTGGAGGTCCCTACAGTTGAGACTTGACCATCGGGTTTAATGTCTTCGAGTCTCAGTTCTTGTTGCTCGAATGAACAACTTTTAAAGCTTTGCATTTGCTGCTGGTGAAAATTAGAAGATAAATTATTTTGGTTGACATTGACATTGGAGAAATGTCGATGGCTTTGGTTTTGCTGACTGTGACTGTTAAAAAAGTATCCATGACTGTTAGCAGTATGACACTGTTCCACTGGACCACTAACGACATTATCACGCGACCACTGAGAATTACAATTATTACTAGGTACTGACATGGACATATTTGACATTGAGTCTCTCTTCGTCATCCCCGAATTTGTCTGAGTCTGAGAGTTGAATTGCGTGGAAGGAAAATTACACGCATACTTGGCGTTATAAGGTAAATCACCGGGTTCGGAGCTATATGACTCGATTGAATTTCTTCGGAAGGGTGTAGAGTGGTGATGCTGATGGTGTAATTGATGGCCGTAGTTGGGATTATGTCGTCCAGCCGAATTCTCAGTTGAGGAGGACGGTAACCCAAAATAATCTTGGACAGAAACAGGTAAGGAATTATTTGTATGGCTTTGTTGGTTTTGCACAGTAGAATGTTGCTGCTGCTGATGGTGATGACTGTTGTGGTAATGTTGCTGCTGTTGCTGATGGAGAACTCGACTATAATCAGTATCATCCCCCATATTAGTAGTCCCACTGTTGGCACTGTCCATCTGGCTTTGATAGTCTTGTTGCTGATGATAATGAGAATTTTGGGGATAGAATCCATAGAAATTAGAATTGTTAGACGAGACTCCTTCGTTCCCACTATTCATATCACAAGAATTGTTTTTCATCTGAGTGTGATCGAATTGAAAATTATTTTCTTGTTGATAATATTGGCAAGATTCAGCGTTAGATTGGTTTTCTACAGGATAGAACATTCCATTGTTAGCATTCAAGTTATTATAATTTGGATTCGGGCGCATATGATTATTTCCTGTGTTATTTCCAACAGAGTAGCGAATATCCGTTTGTTGTTGTTGTCTGGACTGGCCAGAGTAGAATTGATGTTGCGAATTAAAAGAATTAGAAGCACCATAAGAAGCGGACATCGAGTCAGCAGGAGAACAATTTGAGTTAGTTGAAGAAATGCCATTGCCTTGTTGGGGGTGATGATGTGACGAGGAATGAGGCTTCACCCAACCAGACGGGGGCATTGGATTCGAATTCTGACTAAGATTGCTCAACCCACCGAGGTCAACACCAACACCAGCTTGTTGTTGCTGCTGCTGCTGGTTTATGTAGACGAGTACATTGTTGTTGTTACCACCACCAGCGGTACCCCCTGGATTTGGGAGTTGCTGCTGATGGTGATGTCGCGAATTTCGGTTTGGGTTGGTGTTCATTTTGAAAATTATTGGCCATTCACTGTCTTGAGGAGGATATAGTTGTGACTTCCCAATGTGATAAGATGTCCAATTTTACAACTATCGCTGTATCCGGAAAATCGGATTCAGAATTTTCCCTGAATTCATTTTGTAGTTTAATTTGACCACGGCTGTTCTTCTCGTATCCATCTGTGTACATAAAAAGAATTGTAGACATCAATTAATAATTGGTTTTATCCAAAGAAATTGCTACTCCGATTTATATCCTCCTTAATAATATTAAGTGTATGGATATTACTAGTACTTTACTATCTGTATTTTTTAATGTGGTGAAAATGGAGAAAGCCACTATTAATGTTAGCAAGTGAAAGAATTAGGAATTGTATTAATTCGCAAATATTTGTAAATGTTTGTATTTATTTATCTGTCAAAAATGTTCAATTGAACTAACGATAAAGTAAACATGTAAGCATATGAACTTGTAAACATTGGATGTTTATGCAATGCAGATATCTTAAATAAATATTTGCGAGAAAGGAGAGACTTTACTCTCATTCCCATTTGAAATAAAAATATTGTACTTTCACCACACACTTATTTATAACGTAGGTGAACGTGTTTGCACGTAACTTTCACCAAAACCAAATAATTGCTTTACTTTGCACAATTAAACAAATATCAACAAAACACACCAAACTATATGCGACTAATTTTCACACACACTTTCTCTTGCTTATTTGCTTCATAAAAATGTGTGATAAAAGCTCCGAGCTCGTATCAAATTTCTTAGTAAAATGTAAAATCGGAATTAAAAGTGCCAATTAATCAAATTACCAATGATTGATGATATGGTACGTGGCCTTGTCGTGTGCTTGAGCAGCCAGGAACCAAAACAACCAATAAATCAAGTAAAGTAGGTAACAGCTTTTAATTGGCAGTTGTTGTTTAGAACGGTTAAGGATTCATTTATAAGATAGAGACAGCCTAGGTGTAAATAAACTTTTACTTTCTACTAAACTTTTGTTATGGGACTTGAAGTCCCTTGCAAGTCCTTTTGGAGCTCCAAGTCCTTCCAGGACGGAAGAGCAAGTAAAAGTGAAGGAGCACGTGTAGGACTCAAATGTGCTCGTTGATTGCTTATCCCATGTTTTGAATTGATTTGCTAGCTCACAGGGGCAGAATCTCTGGAGTAAGCAACATTTAGTGGTTGCGGGTGCTGAAGGGTCCCTGTGGACTCCAACTGCAGGAATTCTTGTTCCCTTCAGTTCGACCTTCACTTTACAAATGGCCACATTTTCTGCTACCCATTTTTCACTCCCTCCCGTCCATACACAACGCACTAACTATGTATGTATCCAATTCTCTATGTGTATGTCCCTATATATCTCTGTGTATGTATCTCTATGTTATGTGTGCATAAGGATTGCTTTGGACTTGGACTACAACTCTACAACTGCACTGACTTGTTCTTGTTCCACAACCAACGTACATAACATCAACAACACAGTCATACTCTTTAGATACATAAGCTGATGGCTTACGCAGCCACTAAAAACACAAAACTCTTCTACTCTCCCATCAAATCCCCAAAGGCCCCTCAGCAAACTCAGCCTTCTGCTTTCACCTTCCAATCATCCACTCTCGACTTGGCTACATCAGCTCCCGCTCCCATTCCAATTTTATTGGATACATTATTTTATTATACTCTTCTTACGCAAATCAAGATACTTGCTTCAACATCATCATTAGATCATCATCACTACCACAGAACATAACCAACCATACACACTACACAATCACACTGCATAAGCGTAGCTATACTCAAACATACACATTACATGCTACCTTATATACATACAGAGAATACAGACACATACTACATAAGATACATATTTAACTCGCATACACATGTATATATATCTACATAATATTTAACTCTTTAACTTAAACTTTTAGCTTCACTTGCTTTTTAAGTACTTACATGAAACTTTTGCATATATCCATAGCCTTCATACTTATGCTTAAACATTAAACATACACCTTTGTCGAGGATGCTTTACTATTTAAGGTTATGTTTACGATAGTCATTAATTTACTATCGTAAAAATTACAGTTATTTACTTTTTAGTTGCATGTATTCCACTTCTTTAATTAGTAGAAGTTGCTACGTCATTAACTATAAGCGATTGTGTTACTAAACGACAATGGTATGGAGTATATTGCTCTAAACTACATACATAGCGATAAGTATATTGATTGTTACCTATTTGTATTGTATAACTTTTTCCGTATACTTACTATTATCACCGTGCTTGTATATAATCTTTGAAGCTATAAATACAAGGAACGCTTTAATGGTAGTTTGTTAACATAAGGAAGCATTGCGCTTAAGCTATTAACACACTATTTTACAATAAAAAGCTAGGTATATCATTTAATTATACCTACTTATTACTAGTTACTTCTTATAGTATACATGCCCAGTATAATCGAATTACAAAAACTTACACGTACTATTTACAAATATCTGATACATAATTTTAGAATTTTAATCGACTGGACGAGCATATGATTGTTGTCTTTGTTCGAAATTAGTACATAGTAAGACAAATAAAGTAGTAAGTACAAGGTACCCAATGCAACAGGAACAATTCCATGAATATGCAGTATGCACTGAAGTACAGAGCATTATATATATCATACACTACAATTACTTTATGTAACTAATTGTAATTTTAAGCTTAAGCAGGTCTAATATTTGGATGGTTTACTTAAACAATGCGGTTGTCATTAATGTTTTCAATTTTTCACGCAAACATGATATAAATAAACGTTTTTGTATGTAATTTGATACGAGATTTGTGGACTGAGAAGAACAACACGACTCAAATATCTAAATGTAATAATAATATTATCATAACAATGGTAATTAAAGATTTCAATTAATAACAGACTTAAGTAAGATTCATGGCTGGTATGTTCATACATAGACTTAACTTGGTTGCAGTTAGGTGGTGCAATGCATTTGATCAATAATGTGGTTCACGTAAGATATCTTACGCCGGAAGAAAGCGGACAGGGAAAGAATTGCACAAAGGAAAATTGCTTCCCTACAGCATACTGAAAAGATGAAGTCCCAAACACTTGTACTCTTCTTTAAAAATTTAAATTAATAATACACTTCAAAAAAGTCAAAATAAGGTTCCCAAAACAAGCCACAATATTTTAAAGCAAACGAGAGCTCTTTATATTATAAAGTACGCATATGGAATCAGATGGCGACTTTCTTTGCAGTTCGGCAACGCTGTATTTTCCTTTGTACGATTCCTTCCCTGTCCGCTTTCTTCCGGTGTACGATATTTTCCTGTTACCCAACAATGTAGGGCGCTCATGCTTTCCCCTGTAATTTTAATTAGCAGAGTTACCTAATAAAGCAAGTAATAAAGACTTAACTATAAATTCCATTAGGCATGTATAGAATCTACAATGAGTCATTCGACAACTTTATTCGGTTGAAATAATCACTAATACTTAATTAAAGAACAGGAATCAATTTGAACATAAGTATGCAGTATAAGTGTCAATATAACAGTGTCTTAATTTACGTAATTGCTAGATAAATTAAATAGTGCACTATTATGGACACGAGTTTAATGTATAACAGAACTAGCAACTAGCTCTCGCTATGACGTTATAATGATATATTATGTGCTAGCAATGATATGAAAACTATTATAATACACACATTACTTACAAATTATATCAATCACAGCTAACTATTAAGTGGACAAATAAATCACTTACATTTACATAATAATTACTTATGTACCGTTACGGAACCACTACAGTCATACCTTGGGGAATAGACAAGGATCAGATTTGTATTTTATCCACTAAATCGCGATACTATAGAGTAAGTTATAAGAAGTACACTGCTGTGCTCGACTGAAAGAGATTTAATTTGCAGAGTACTTTCTAGACAAATTAAGCCTAGCTAAAGCTAAATTGCAATAATAATAATAACCTACATTAGTTTTACATTCTTTAGCAACTTTTAACACATTTACAATTATTACAGCTGAAATTAAGAATATTTGTCTGCATGATGCCTACCTACACGATACGTACTTATCTCTTACTTAAATATATCCCTTACAAGATTTACATAGGTAAACATATATTACACATTTACAGTATACTGTAGCAAAATCCAAAATGGTTGAAATTTTTGCAACTGTCTTTCTGACGATCATATTCAATTCATTCAAACAAAATCTAAGATATTATATAACCGAATTCCCGAAGCTAAGATTTAACATCAGCCAGCAACGCCTTCGCTTATACAAGTTCGACTACCCAATTATTGCAATAAAATATTAACGAATAAAGTTGATAAAAATGCCCTACAGTAATAAACAAAGTTTTTAACATATATTCCCTAAAGTCATAATGCGCAAATACATGAAATATATAACGTTGTTATAACCCAAGCAAATACATTGCTAACTGCGAATTTTCATAACGAGGCTCATTTAGTGGGTATTCGAGCAAATAAATTATAATGATCTCTCATACCAATTTCTTAGTTTTGTCTATCTTCAGCACTGTCTAGTCTAGTATTATTTTATGCGCTAAACGATGGTATGTTAATTATGTTATGTATTTAGTGTAATGTAACTATCAGTTCAATTAATACTACTACAATTAGTAGATTAGTAGATATTTAATATCTTATTGATAGTTTGATTACACATGCACATTAGGCACATACCTACGTAACAGTGTAATTGTCAATAGTTTAAAGGTGAGAATAGTGTACCCTAGAGGTTAACAGAACCAAATATTTTAGAATTTTTTATGATCAATAATCAGTATCCTCTAAGTTCTTATAAGGCACAACTAAGTAAACAAATATTTAGTTATCCATTGAGGTTGCTTTTCACAACTAATACTTCACTTATTGAGGGTTAAATTGTTACATTAGGTTAGATAAGAGAACTAGCTACTGAACTCACAGTCGCCAATAACATCAATATAAGAAGTATAAATGTTTTTAGTAATACAGTAAGCTGATTTATTAGTAGTTTAGTTTTATCAATCAATTTTAGTAGAACTTACATATCAGATTGTTGTGTAAATTAAATAGGTTATATGAAAAGTGGCATGATGGTCGACAAACTAATCTTAACTAAATAGGTTGCACTTATTAATTGGCTAAACTGTCCTAACTTTAGTGTGATTGACATTGAACGCCAGATGATCTGGGTTCGTCATCCTCGTCGTAGTAATTTCCTCGCCGATTGTGAGTCTTTGGATCAAATTCACGAAGAGACACTTCTTCAGCATCATCGGGAATGATACACTCGGTTCTGAAAAATCAATTTAATATTTAAACCAAAGAACTTATAAAATGTCACTATTTCAGACAGGATTTTTCCTTTCGGCTTTTAAATTGTAATGTGTCAAACTGCAATAAATACCTAGGAGGCAAACAATTTTCCAGTTGCGGTACCAATTCAGGAGCCAGGATTTTAGGGAATTTGACGTTGAACTGAATGATAAGCTTTCCTTTATCATGAGGATTTCCTTGAATAGGCATACCCTCATTCATAATACATTTAACTTCTCCTGGTTTCAACACTTCTCCAGGTATGGCGGTTATCAAAAGTTGTCTTTGGTCCAAAGTTTCAATAGTTTTCTGGAAGCCACAAAGCGACTCGACGAGCTCAAGATCCATTTGCATGACCAAGTCATGATTAGATCGCCTGCAAAAACGATTTTTATAAAAAAAAATCAGACTTTTTCATTTAAAAGTAGCGAAGACATATTTAATGCAGACAAATGTAATCTAAAATCCCAAAACTCTTACTTATAAATAGGATGGGCTTTTTCATCTACTACTATAATAATGTCACCAGGTTGAACTCCCGGTTCTTGATCACCTTCACCATGGAGGACAATTTTTTCTCCATCCTGCATTCCTTTTTCGACATGGATTTGAACTAGTTTACGATCCTTAATTATCTTTTTGCCTTGGCAATTCTTGCAACGATCTGACTGATTTAAACGCTCTCCAGCACCGGAGCAATCTCCACAGACAGTCTGCATATGCTGAATCATACCCGGGCCTAGTTGCTGCACTCGGAAAATCATTCCATTACCCTTACAAGTGCTACATTTGTCAGGCTGTTTACCACTTTTACTGCCACTTCCTATTAAACGAAAAAAATGAGGATTAAGTAACCACCATTTGTTCAGACCATTATTCAACAATAAAAGTACTACTGACTATGGCAATACAATACATGTACTTAATGTACTATAATATGCACTCTAATTAGTAATAATTTACCAGAACATTTCTCGCAAATGACGTTCTTGTGAACTGCTAGCTTCCTAGTGGTGCCGTTATACAAGTCTTCTAACGTGAGACTCAACTGGTGAACTACATTTTTAGCTCTCCTTTCACCACGACGACCTTGTCCTCTTGAGAATCCTCCTCCGCCACCGAAGAACATTTCAAAGATATCCATCGGAGAGCTAAATCCACCAGGACCTCCTTGTCCTTGTCCTTTAATAGCTTCCTCGCCTCCATTATCATAAACGTTTCTTTTATCAGGGTCGCTGAGAACTTCGTAAGCTTGAGAGATTAATTTAAACTAAGAAAACCAATAATAATCATCCAGTTAAATTTTGACCAATGAATTTATGCAAAACACTGCAGCACCAATACCAACTAAACTTAAGTCAACCCCAACTCAATGCTTTATAGAAATTAAGACCATTAACTCGTTAGCTTCGTGGTGTATACTACTCCTATATACTAAGTTTATTTCTGTAAAAGTTGATAAGAGGAAATCAGTAACCTTCTATATAGTTCTGTGCTCAATTGCGAATTCTAATCTCAAAGTAAATATCAAGTCAGACAGAAATAACTGCTATCAAGCTATCAAGTCAACTTTTGAAACTATTCTTGCACGATGACCTTAGTACGTTTATTTAAATTCTAAACTAAAACGGGATATGCAGTTATTTCCATTCCACTGAAAACTACCCACCCATACCGTGTCTACTATAACTACTTTCCAATGTTAAATCAAATTACGACTACTGTCTACTGTATCTAATTTTCCATCAATAGTAGTTTCATAGGATTAGAACATAGACGCATTGCATAATCAACACTGAATGCCAATGCTGATTACATGAAACTAAATTGCAGTGAATTATGAATTGTGTTAAGAAAATTACCCTTTCTCCTTCATTTGGATTCTTATCAGGATGATATTTAAGGGCAAGTTTTCGATAGGCTTTCTTCAACTCTTCGGGTCCACAATTTGGTTTTACTTCAAGTATATCGTAAAATCCCGTCTCTTTAACCATGTTACCGTTACTACTTCCGGATCGCTCTTCGTGGGAACCAAAAAAGTTGTTACTAAAAGAAATAGAAATGCAATCTATTAAAATCTACATCTCCAATCTCCATTGAAAGATAATTATTTTGGTATCAAAAATTATTTTTTAAATATTATGGGCTGCATCGAAGCATTATTGTTAAACAACGATGTCGCAGTGTGCTTGATTTATTACTCTAGATTTCAATACATAAAATTTTTGGTATGTAGAATGTAGACGACCTTAGTTTAGTGTGCATTGTTATGCATTATTTTCGAAATATATATCTACAATTACATTTTGTGAACTTTAGCTAATGGAACTGATACGAGTAAATACTAAACTACAAACTATAAAATAAAAAATACGACATACAATTTCATAATAACCAAAACTCAGCAAGTTGTACGTAACACAACAGAATCTACGTAGAGTACAATACAATTTAATTAAACTCAAGTCCTCAAACCTAAGATCACTAAGACAAAGAAGTTTTTTTGGAATTTGAATTTTTTGAGAAAGTACACCACACTTATTTTAGATCCTACAGTAAGTATATGTAACTTTGGAATAATAATGTTCAGTTCACGCTACCTTGCGTATGCTTGAAGTGATGATTATTGGCAAAGGTAAATCGAGGAATTGCAGTCAACCAGATTATTTAATTCGTCTACGTCACGGCAGGTATAACTTGAATAGTTTCCTTATCGATAATATCAGTTCGGCTGACCTTATTCTTCTGAAAGTCCAGAAATTTCTAGAGAAGTAAAGAGAACGGGAGCATATTAAATCAAGATATGTAAGGGAGGTACTTCAAAAGTTCTCGAAGGATGTTACGAGGAAAAGATTGGCACATGCAGTAACATTTAATGTTGAAGTCACAGTCACAATAGTATTAAGTTCTTATATATTACTTACCAAGCCAGAGCCACCTTAACATACGTATACCACCACAGGACAGGATTATGAAGAAAATACTCAGACTCAGATACTCACGCTTTTTACTACACGAATAGATAGGAACAGACAATAATCCCAAAAAAATCTGATTTTTACTTTATAACTATAACTTCTATGAATGTATTAGCCACTTGTATAATAAAGGTATGCTACTAGTACACACTAGTACACAGACAGCTACTTTTGCAATATTGGAAATTAAAACTGCAAATCTAAATGAGTTTAAAAGTTCAGTAGCAAGCACAGTAGCGATTCAAAAATACACATACAGCACACACCGACCGAATGTCTGTGCTAAAAGCTAAAATCAAAAGGCCAATCCTCTTCTCTCAGCCTGCCTAAACAAATTCTTGTTATCCGGCCGTATCCGTATCCTATTGACGTCTTTTGCCTTGCCTTCGTTCCGTAGTTTCTAGAAGTTTCGCTGCTCTCTGCACGATATTTCCAAAGCAACATGCACACTCTGAAATGATGTAATTCCAACCATACAATTGGTTTATTCAAACTTTTACGGCGCTGAGACATTCACAGATGGTAATGGTAACACTTCTATAAGCACAATTTTCAGTGCTTTAGTTAAAATGACATCCCATTAAAATTATTGCTACGCACTACGCACTATTCAGCAAACAAAGTAGGAGACTACGCTATGCTCCTTATTTGGAGATTGACCATGTAACAAATATTATTGCAACTAAATAAATCTTTAACCAAAAGCAAGAATTACTGTGTCGATCGACATAGTTTAGCACAATCTTTTAGAGGCAAACTGTGGTAAATGCCTTGTGCCGCATTCCTAAACTATATCATCTTTCTTTGGTAAGACAGCTAGTTTACACAGAAAGTAAACTTCTTTATACGATACCATAACCATAATCTACCTATTGTGTACATAGGTAGTAAAGGCTCTGTAAACGTAGGTATTAATGCTTATGATAGCTCTGCTGCTTAATATGTACATACAAATGTAGTTAGTTCTGTGGAGAAGAGTTATGTTGGCCAGGGAGGCTTATATAATTACAAAGAAAGGACAAAATAAAAATGATTTCACATAATCGTTATTGCATTCTGCACATGAATAGGTCTAGGTGGTTTTTAAATGTAAAACGGAATTAATTAAACTTCGTCCAGCATTTCATTACATAGTACTATATTGGAAGAGGTGCTGTTAGGTGCAATCTTGCAAATACATTTTGTCGAAAACGTCACCTTATGTACAGAATAGGTACAGTTATCTTCATTACATTATCACATAATACAAAAGGTACGCTACCTCTATGCAGGCAGGCATATGCAAATTAATTACCGACATTAATTGAATGTATAATTTTATTAGGCTTGTGTAGGCGCTTTGTTGGATTATAATATATAATCAAAAATTTTATCTAATATTACAAAATATTTATATTTGTTCGTCTCGTGTAATTCCAGTCTTGTTTAGTAGTACTTCAGTGCTTCATAATTAATTGGTCTTATTATAGAAGTAGGTAGTACTTGGTAATTTTTGACTATATTATACGATACGATTAAATACATAATATAACAATTCGTGTAGTTGTTCAATAATGTTCATTATAATACACTACTTTTGTTAATAAGTCGTTTTGGTAAGTTAGTATTATAGTATTACATATTACTTAATATTTTTATTGCCTATTCAGACATACTTAGGTTACCTAACCATATTCCTCATATCAGGGAGGAAGTGTCTCTGACCCTATGACATAATATCGTAGTTACCTAATTAACAATAAGATCAAAATTCTGTCCTGTATAATTTAGCTGTTTCCTAGCTAAATCCCCCGGCCACTACTCACTACCGTTATACAGACAGTTTGTAAAACAGTAGTCTACAAAATACGGAAATGCTCTCTATAGCAGGATTTATGAATTGACACATTGACAAACAAATGACCGCAGTTATGTAATCAGCCCTGTCCAAATGATGAACTTAAATAATAATAAAAAAATAAAATAAAAACTACAGTAACATTTTCATAATGACACAATACAGAAATAAATAGATATATACAACATGGTACTTAGTAAGTATACATTTTCCATTTAAATAATCAGACAATATTTCATTACAACATAAGAATTACAGGCGAAGGTTATTTACCTGGCACATTAATATGTTAATTACCACCCAATGATTAATTATTTACAATTTTTTAACATACTGTGTTCTAAGGCATGGCCAAATAGGAAAATCTATAATTACAAAACAAATTACTAAGTTTATAACCTGAAACATGGGTATTTAATTCACTTCTGATATGATAGCAAACCTAAACCTAGCCCAAAATGACTGCTTAATATTAATAAGTAAGTGATCCGTTATAAATTCGATGTACTGCTGCGAAAAAGCAAACTAATAACCCTATGATACTGTACATAATATATATATTTATATTTAATGCTTCCATTATCATACTTGTAATATAATGTACTGTTTTCTTTTCAGTTTGAAGACAGCTTTTGATTGTTTACTTCCATATCTCCACTTCCTGCCTCACACAATTGTGTATCCGATTCAGAATTTGACAGTTGACATTCATAAGCTGATTTTTCGGCAGTATTACTACGGGCAATTTCATTGTCATAGATGTGTGGACTTTCGTCCACTACGGAGTAGAACTGTGGAGGGAAACACGAAATAGGGTAATTTGGAACTTTAGAAGTAGGCCCTGATCCTGATCCGTGACAATGTAGGAGTGGGACTAATTCTTGAGGATGAGACCTATTCAAAATAGTGTTGAGACTGTAGATTGCATTATTGCCTTCACTGTTTGAGCAATTATTCCTCTGACCGCTTTCACCAAGAGAGCCAGCATTTTTAGTCTTCGTACAAGGGTGGCCCAAGGACGAGGACACTCCTTCCATTTCGTCAGTGGAAATGATGGCAGACTCTTCTGCTACTTCAAGATGACTCCGGTTGTGGTTACTATCATTTACTGTCCCAATCGATTCACTGTCACTAATAAAATAATTCAAGTCATTTTTACCGATGCTTTCGTCGACAGCATTACTGCTAGGCATAGTATTGGTCTTGCATTTATACTTTTTTAAATAATATTCAATCTCTTCAATTGGATCCAATTGTATGACGAGTCGAGGTAAATTATTGAAATCCACCACTACTTTGGCTGAAGTTTTAGTCTTATTACAAACTGCTTTGTTTTTGGATTGTTTTTGGTGTTCTTTTGTGTCCATAATTAACAACGATGCATCTGTCATCGTTAACCCACAACTCCTGTCGGCTGATTCTCCAGTCCTTTGGCCAACTTGCGGCGGCAAGCTACTTTCTATTTTTGCTCCTTTGTACGCTGCAGCATTTTGCAACTTATTTCTTTTTAGCTCCTTCGATGAATTATACGATTTCTCCATAAAATCATCATCGCTACTAATACTTCTGTGACGTTTCTTAGATTTCGTTATTTGGGATGCAGACGATGACAATTTCTCACTTGTAGGGTTTCGATTTGTTATGGGAAATGATGATGCAGAAGGCGGAGTTAATTTTTTTGTAGGTTTCTTTCGAGGTTTCTGTACTGGAGTTTTCATAGATTGATTTTTAAATTGTGAGGACTCTGGCTGACCTTTACTTGAATTAGCACAAGGCCAATGGATGCTGGAATGTGAAGTAATATTGCTACAGTTAGTTTTTACGGACAACGACCGAGAACACCAACGGCATTTAACAATTAAATCATCCCCTTCAGTCTTGGCATGCGTTTTGATGTAGTGTTCCTTAATTTCAGTGGTCGGAAATACGCCAAGACATGTAAGACATCTTGTCACTCCATGCTGATTGTAGCAAAACATAGCTCTACTAACTGTTTTATATTGACGATCGCATATATCGCAAAATGCTAACATCTGCATTTCTCCAACGGATGCAAGACATTGCTCAGTATGAAACTTCGTTGCATGCAGCTGTAGCGAACCTTGCTTTGTAAATGTGCGTGGGCAATGGGAACAAGTTAAAAGTGGACCATTGGACTTAGCTTTGGTTTTCGAGATTTTTGATAAGGACGAGGTAGAAGAGCGATTTTCAGGTAACGAATCGGGGACAATTTCGAGAATAGTATCCTTTTCTGTATGAGAGGCTGTTGGTGTCCCAGTCTTCAATGTGTTGACTGATTGAATATCCGCATTAGTCTTTAAAGTGCTAACTGTCGGGGTATCCGTACTAGGTAATACTGTGCTGCCAGTTGGCGCTGGTGCAGCAGCTGTTGAAGATAAAATTATAATATAGCATTAGAGCAACATCCATATTGATATTACTTAATATAATGTGACAAAAGACAGGAAGTAAATTACCAGTAGCATTTGCCACAGGCGGTCCTGTAACAACAGGGAATAACGACAGTTTTTCAACATCCCCAACAAAAAGTAGAGCCTCCATAGTACTAAAAATTTCATCTTGATCAATTTTTGTGTATATCATTCGTCCAGTATAAGCCAGGTGTAAAAGGCTAATCATGGTTTTCTTCGTAATATCCGGAAGAATGATTACAGCAATGTCTTCAAGTCTCTATAAAACACGTTACAAATATTGAAAACACTAGTTTTTACGCGATATATTATGGGCGGCGAGGCGAGCGTTAATTTATCAAATAGGATAGGTAAATCGAAAAGGGTTTTAGAAAATTTGCATATTTCTGGTTCGGTGTAGTGTAGTACCTGTATGCTAAAAAATCATGCACTTAGTAATCCTGTCAGGGAAGAGGGGAATAGACTATAGATATAACATGATAATGATGATAATGTATAGGATAGAAGGTTGATAAAGGAGACTGGGGAGAGGCTACCGGCAGAATGCGTTCACTCATTCAACTGCCTTAAACGGTATTCGAAAGGAAACTCGCACCGAATTGAATATCGGGCATGCGACAATCCGTCCGAGATGATTTTCAGTCCGGCGCGAGATTACTTCCTTTCCTAGATTCGCCTTAAACTAATTTATTACCTGGTCGACGAATAGTTCATAGAAAAGTTGTGATGCCGCAGTTAACACTATCCGATGGGCTCCAAGTTTTCCGTCTGAACAAGATAATATTGTGTCGATTGGAGGGGGCACTTTCAGAACACTTTCCAGTATACTGACACCAGTAAACCTTGTCGGTACTAAAATTGGAGCAGAAAGATTAGTCTTCTGGTCTTCTCAAAGTCAAAAGATTATAATACATATTAATAGAAGTGATAATTGTCATACTGTTTGTGGATGTAGTTTCCCTTTCATCTGCTATTGGAAAATCAAGAAAAGGTGAAACAGGTCTTGAATTTTGGAGTAGAGGCTTACTAATTGTAAGATCCAATGCCTCACAATCTGCTACATCAACGTAATTGGTTTGCATCTCTTTTGCATTTGGGCTTTTTACTTCAGTCTTCAGTTCCTCGGATGTAAAACGCCCCACGGAAGAGAGATTGGTAGACTCTGCAAGGAAATTAAAAGACAATATAAACCATGAAAATGTTCTTCATGACATTTACTATTATAATGCTGCTCAGTCAGACATTCACACAAGGGAATGCCGGGTACGGAAATGAGGAGCACAGGGGCAAAAATTAAGCAAGCCTGAATTCTGGCTGAACAAGGATTGCTGTGCTACTCAGGCCAACGAATTCGGCCAGGAGTAGGGCACATGCAATATGACATTTATGTTTGTTGTATATGATAACCTTCCTTAACTGCTAAGAAACTTTGATTTTCCCTTCTTCTTTAACTGTAAAAGCAGTGCAAAAATTTACTTACGAATTGTTAACACTGGAGTAAAATTATCACATTCTCTTCGTTTTCCACACAAGAAGTGATCAGACTCATACCCAGTATCGGGGGAGGAATTCTCTTTTCCGATACCAATGGTTTCGTCACATTCTTTTCTTATTTCCACACATTTTATATGCAAGCGTCCTTCACTTTCTGGCTCACATTTCACGGCAATAGAATCACCTGCAAACAAAACAAATTTCTTGCAACTGAAAGCCCAATGATAATATAATTAAATAAACCGCAGGAATACTGACGATACCATATCACCAGTTAATTTAGAAGTTAGTTTCCTTTGCAATCAACCGTTTTTGCTTTGGTTTCAGACGTGTTTAAATAAAGTTCATTCCGTTCAGGCTAGCGACAAATTATTACGCTACTACGCTGCACTTGTGTAATACGGACCAACTTGTCTTTAACTAATGCCAAATGACTTACCAATCAAAACATTATTCTTGCTGTTGCTCGCCGGATTTGGAATGGTCGAGCATGACCACTGTTCTAACTCCAATTCCATATTATTCATATTTGTTGTTCCAACTGGAATTGGTTTAGATAAGGGCGGACAATAACTGATGACAGTTATATGAGAGGTAGGAATACTATCATTCAGAGAACACCTAAAATCAAAGCAATCAGTGTTTATCAGTGCTTTTCTTTGAGTAACAAAAATGATTGGAAAAAACATACATGTAATAGTGCAGAATACGATAGAACAAAGTAAAATATATGTATTGTCATTGTCTTCCTTTTGTCCAATAAGATTCTATTTATGAATTTAACTTAAACCTAGTTAGTCAATAATGGTTAAGCAACCTGAAATCTTCGGTTGACATACTATTCTCTTCGTCAAGTTTGACTAGAGGAGCAAGAAAATATTCAATTTAGGAAATCAGTTCAGTTGTCAGTATACCGATAGTCAGGTAATCCGCCGTCAATTTTCGTTTTCCGTCTGACATTGACCGTTCAATTACGGATGTTTATTTTACCGACGATGGGCTCAACGCAGGATATGGTTGACCTCGTCAGTCAGAATCAGGGCGTGTGGATTGTAATGCGCCTTGTAAAGTTGTGCAGTCACCAGCTCAGCAAACAGCAAAATAGCTGCCGTCGTCGCCGTATCAGATTATTCTGTGAATATGGAAAATTCAGGAATTAGTTAAAAAGTATGGATGTTTAGTGTGGTCAATTTATATAATCAAAATCAATATCAATATCCGTAATATGAATAAGGATAAAATGAATGCACCATAGCTAGTATTGCATTGGATGGATTGTTTATAGAATGCAAATGTTGAAAGAAGTGAAAGAACATAAATATAATGAATGAATGATTGTAGAGCTAAGAAATTCTTCAAAAATTATGCAAATGCAATAATGCAAAACGCATTAATCAGCACAGCACCGATACTGATCAGTTGAGTCTTCTTGTTCTTGGGTCTGATAGTATAGTATAGTTGATAGTTTGATAGTGAATGAATGAAATATTTTAATTTTAAGTATTTAATTTACAATGCATAATCGCAAAAAACTTACGCGTATTATACCGAATTTCCGTCGCTAGCTTTTGGTACTCCTCTGACACTTGGAAACTTGGAATGACAGGATGTCGATGTCACTGCACTACTGCTGGCTACAGCACAGCAACCGTATAAATATAATATGTAACAATAATGCAATGTATGTATATATTTAGTGCATAGTACACGTATCTTATTTCTTAATCCTATCCAACGGGTCCCATGCCATTTTGTTCTCGCGCCAGAATGTACCCGCTTCTGCCAGCTGAGTAATCTTCTCAACTCGTATAGGTATAATAATCTCATTCAACCAAGCTCACACAGCACAGCTACAGATAGATAGAGTCCATTTAGTTTAAGCATCGGATCTAATCGTAAACTGCAGCAAAACTTGATTTATTAAACATTTATTAAACTCAAATATATAACTCTTATGTTTATACTGTAATATAGTGACTACAGTGTCATTTATTATGATTTTGAATTTATTACTGTAAGCATATATATCTATACATCAAGAATCATAATACATATTTAAGCCTGTTTAATGTTATACGATATACATACACGATACACGCACGGACATAATTCTATTCGTAAAATGCGTAAAAAATCAACAAGGGGAAATTACATCCTTCTTTATAACAAGAACACTTTTAGATACAAAAATGCGACATTTAGTACCTATCTCATGTTCATAATTTTTCTGTACTTCCTGGCAGTTGCATACTAGCAATTACATACTTATATTCACTTAACGTAAAGCCTTCGTGTACGATTCGACATTTTTAATTGGTACGCAATTAATTAAACGATTGCTTACATAAAAGTAATGACACAATAAAAGCATAAGCGTACGGAGTAGTCATCATTAGTTAGCGCATTAGTTAGCGCATTTACATAATATGGCTAGGGCTATAGGCTAGGACACTAAAACATTAATGGTAAATACATGATATTACCATATTACTATAATACATATAGTATAGTACGCAATGTAATATTATGTTATTTATATAGAAATGAAATATTCAAACGGATTAACAACGGACTACAAATAGTGGCCATACAGGCTGTAGATAACATGAACTAACAACAATCACGACAATTAATTTTGCTGACAATCAAGACCTAGTTCGCTCATAGGAGTAATGACAATTCGTATTTTAAGCGATTCGTGAGATTTTCCTACTAGAAAACAGCTTCTTCCAATAGTTGCTGCAGCACAACAGTGTGAGGAGCCTGACTGAATGTTGTGATTGTTAACGCCTCTGGACGAGGATGAACTTAGATTTTGAGAACTATTTACATTGCATACAGCACAGGGCGTTAGTTCACTGTAAGGAAGTAAATTCTCTATATTTAGCACTTTGTCACGATCTGAAAATATGTAATTTTTCCGAACAACACTCCGAACGTGTTCAACTCCATCTTGATCACCAGCAATTAGCACCCCTATTTGTACTCTTACTTCCGATTCTTCGTCAGATTTGCAGACTACAGAAAGACGAACTGTCTGTAAAACATGTTCAGGAATTTCAACAGTACCCTGAAATTATAGCAACAACAAATTTTTAAGTTGTGAATTTGAATATAAAAATATCAGGTTATTTGTCACAAACAAACCATAATCAAATTACCTGCCATACGATTAAATAACACTTTTGGAAACATACTCCTTTAGGGTAAAAGTCTACAACCCATTCAACTTGCTTGTCAGTGCCCTTTTCAGAAAACGATTGAGGGGTAGAAAATACCAACGTTTTGGACTGATAGTGATGCATCATGTGAAAATTGTCTACTGCTAAACAATCGCTCCATGCATCCGTGCAATAAAGCCTCGGAGTGAATAGCTTCGATTTATAAGGGTGAGAGACAATCAAATCCATCATTTGACCGATAACTCCTAAATAGTTTAAAAACTGGCTGATTACCCTAGACCCATGATCATATTAGTTCATAAATATTTGGCATAGGTATATTAAATAATATAATAACGTACCGTGGTGAAAAGCCATTCCTATAGCCATTTTATCCATAAATGGTTCTTTGAAATCCCTTGTAAGAGGACTCAATAGCATATCTATTATTAAAGTAACATACATCATCAACAACATGGGAAGAAATATGGACTACGTACCACACACACGAAGAGCATTTTAGTACAATAGTTTGTGCTTTCTTGTTCAATATTTAATTAGGTACCTCCTAATTGTCTCGACGAAATCATAGGGAAACGAATGCAAGCAATAGATTCTTGGACAAGTTGTAACATTCTTTCGTCAAAATAGGGGTCATCTTTTGAAAACTTATTTCTCTGGCAAGTAATCCACGAAACTAAAATTCTAAAACAATGCATAGGGTATGATTGATTACATCGCATATGCTGCTCAATAATTATTATATTACTGTCTCTTGGATTGGACGTGATTCATTAAAAATTCTTACGAATATAATGCGTATTCATCGTATATAACTATATCATCTTCCAGCAATATTGACGTAAGTAATTCAAGATCCAGATGGTTGAAGTCCTGTGCTTTGGAAATTAATTCGAAATTCCACTTTATAAAATTCTTGCACGCATCAGCCACTTTCTCATGTCCGCAATTTGAAGTATGTTGAAACCAATGTATTAACTGACTTTGACTGGCAGCAGCAGGAATATGATGTATCATATACTCTAAACAAAGTTTGATAAGATCCTAAAAAATAGAAATAAATATAATGTAAAGTGCTGTAGACTGTAGAGTAGCATTGAAATTAACTAGGTAAATCAATGTAATTTTGCATAGAATTCGATACAGATGAGTAAGTAATCTTTAAAGCTAAGAGTTTTGAATTACTTATATAAAACTAGCCAATGCGGAATCAAACAGCGTCAATAAATTACCTTAACGTTATACTTGTCAGCTAGAGTTAAAAGATGCATCACATTAGTTAATTCCAACTTCAGCTTTCCCGTATATAAATATTTCAGGAAACACTCAAAGGATTCTGCACACTCGGGGGACTCTTGAAGTACTACACGAGTTTCTTGAGACTCACTCCAGTTTGGATTCATCAACATCACCTGAAATAAACAAAAAATGTGAACTTCAGCATTGCCCAGTATTCAACTCTACTGCTTATTAATTAATTATAGGTCAGTACATTTTTAATTTTATATACAATAAATAAATAATACAAAATGTCTAGTCAAATTGTCAAAAAATCATTCTGTTTTCGGCAAAATAATAGCTTGCCAATTTCTACATTTCTTCGTTTAATGTATTTTAAACATTTATGAAATACAGTTTCGTTATATATAAAATCTTGCAATGCTTAAAACTACTACGTTCCTCATTACTGTCATTTCAAGTTCAAGTCGTATTTATTCATGTGCCATAAACGAATCAGTACATAAATGGTTGAAGTTGAACTGTTATGCAATCGTTGGCAACGAAGGCAAGCAAACTTCTGATAAAGACTGTACATTTTGTAATAAAAGTGTATTCTCTCCAAGAATTATTTACTTTCCCTTTTTATATACAAACGCTATTTAAAACTTTCGCAAAACTTTCCCTCTGAGTTAATACATATTATTGGAATTATTATTGGAACCCTGTACATCATATCATCGTTCGAAATAATTTGCAAAAATTAAGCTACTAGCATTTGCTACCAGTTATTTTATTAGATGAAAATAGTTATTTCGTTAATTAAATGTTATTAATCAAGCTTACCTGGAAAACATCTGATGATGCACATAGAATGAGGCGATGTGCCGGAAAATCCACACCATTAATTACCAGTGTAATATCACTCATCAGCCTCTCAGCATAAAGATTGGCAATTTTGGCAATAACTGCTATTGAATTATCTACCTGAAAAGGGTGAAAAGTGGTTTCATTTTATTAATTAGAACTACCGACATGGTATATCGTATTCGAACGTATTATTTGATGATACGAAATACTGTATTGTAATTCGACTAAAGGTCGTTAAATTTATTACCTGGCAGGATTGTAGCAACGACTCAGCATTCTTGTCAAAGTAAAGACTAGATCTGGTACATGGCTTTTTGGGGGATGAACCTTGATTGGGGACGTTATTACCATTGTTAGAACCGCCTCCTGGGTTAAACATTGTAGAAAATCGAGCAAACATTATTTCTCCAAATATGAGAGTAGTATCATGTCTTTTTGATTTCGATGTTCAATTCCCAATGCAATCCCCTCCCCCTCCACATGAATTGTGTTCTTAAAAGTTGGATTGGAATGTGATATTGAATTGACGATCTTTTAGGTCGTACGTTTCAAACACGTTTGACAGAATTCTGAAAAAGATAATATCTAGATAAAGCTTATTATATTTCACATTATTTATATATAGCAGATATCAAAGATATCTAGATAGATAAGTTATCAAATTACAAAAATTTCTACTCCATTCAATATAACATATATACTAATATGGTATTTGCATTTGCACTCGCAACAATTAGTTAATAATGCAATTAAAATTACCTGTTATATGCGAATCATCACAATATATTATTTCCATAAATTACATTCTTCTAGACCTTAAAATAAGCAGTGATCACAGCAGTGTAGTCAGCAGTGGGCAGTTCGGCATCCAAAACTAATGTCATTGTCAATCTAAGCCGTAATACACTTACACGGTAACAAACAAACAATTAAAATGTAATGTAAAAATTACTCTTATTGCTGATTTATAGATTTTTTCTACCAAAATTATTTTGAATATTGAAAAACACTGAAAACACCTTAACACCTCTTACATCTGGAAACTGGCTGGAACTGGGTTGGTTCAGCTGGATTCTGGATTATAATGTTTTTATTGATTTTATTTAAACCTTTCCTTGTAACGCGCCACATAAAACGCAAGAGCAAGTTGTAGTACACAGGCATTTATTCTGCTGTATCTACTGTAAAAATGCAGTAGGGGACTGAATGATGGACTATATTATGACTGTAAAGTGTGTAAAGCTGCAATATGGACTTACATGTAATTACACCAAATAGTTTAGACTGTGAAAACATATCCTTCATCCTTGGTGGTGCGGACACTTTCTTGTGGTAAAAGTTTCAATGGCGAAAGTAAAAGTAAAAGCAAAGAAACTCAAGTATACGAATAATTTAGGCAGAATGCTATAACTTTAAGAACCTTCTTATTGTATATTATGTATCTCACAATAATTTTACATATAAACATCATTTATTGAAGTCAATATGTCTTTTTGACCAATTTTAAAATACGTAACACATTACAGATATTTAAGTAAAGGAGTAGATTTAAAGAGGAAAGGTCACATCAATTTTTCCTTGCGTTTGTATAATTGAAGGGGAAGTTTTTAGAGCTAACTCTTCTCTAATTTGTAGCATGTAAGCACGTACAACGCACAATAAGTATATCCGAAAAGTGACACTGGCAATATCAGCAAAAAATCCTCCAGTTGTTGAGTAACCCGTTATGAGAACGGTAAATATGTAAATCAAATCTATCGAAAGAAACAGCAAGCGAACACCAACCCAAAATTTCATCAATTTGTTGCTTTTCTGTCCAGAAATAAAGCAAAATTGATTAGAATTGGCAGCAGGAGTACATGATAATGTGTAATTTTCTTGCTGCATAAATCATTTGGTTTTGGCGATTTGTAGTACTCACCCTTTTGACAGCCAATATCAATACAGCAGATATTCCGATATCAAAAAGAGAAAATGATAAGGCCACGCCGAAAATAGCTCGTAATGTGGCCACTAAAATTGGCATATAACATAGAACGCATATTATTATTGCAACAAGCATTTACAAATATGACATTGCTATACTAGAGTTTGTACTTTGTAATACTGTTAGATCAGCAAACAATAATATTAAAACTGGTAGCCCACCTATTTCTTCAGAGGTATGCTCCACCTCCATATTAAAGAAAGGAATCCGAAAATTTTGCAAAATTTCCTTTAGCTCTTTGTGATCTCTAAAGTCGCCTGCAGCTGTTAAGCCAAGAATGTAGAATACAGACGCTATCAGCGCTAAAACCTATAATTAGATAAAGAACATTGATTCTGTTAACCTGAAATGTGAGCATTAAAGAAGCTTTCGCCACGGAGAAAGTAATGATAGAACGTACTATGTAAATTGTAATAATGCATTTTAAATATTATACGATACGTTGTAACTTATGTACACCCAAAATAACAACTTATTAAAGACTTTGGTCGATCAAAGAAACAATAGGTACAGATACACGGTGTAATACTTACACTCATCCTGCCCCAAAATTATATGGATACGTAGAAGCATCCAAATACTTTCAACGGTAAGGCGCAGCTCAAACAACTATGTACCCTTTTCATCTGAATACGTGTGGTGAAATGTGACCAAAAGGGTGACAATCTGGCAATTTCTATGACTGATATTTTTGTGGACAATTTAACAAACCCTGAGAATGTGTATTCTGTAGCAATTCTCGATTATGGTACTGCCAGGTACATTTGCTGGCGTGTGAATGTGGGACAAAGCTTATACATTGTTTCTCCTGTTTCCATAAATAGGAATCAAAACCTGTATTATAGTAAGCGCAACAGCATTAATTGCATTACATAAATTAAATTACATAAAATATACGTGCCCTACAGATCCGCAGCAGAAACTACACTCCAGATCGCACTGTGCAAGTGTACGTGCACAGGATAAAAATTAGGTTGATGATAATGATAATCATGCAATTAAATTATTCAAGATAATACATACATATACACAGTACATATAGCAAATAAGTAGTGACGAAGACGAAGGTAGTTTTCTTTTTGTCTCCTTAAGCCCCTGGTGTGAGTTAAAGTAAGAAGTGGAAAGTGGATGGCCAGGGTAAAGGGTAAGTGAATGAGGTTAATATATTCAGATTCACAGTATACTTAATTATGCATAAATATATTTACAGTCAACGTATGTAAATGCATACAATAATCACCAAATAATGCACCAGGAAGTGAGCACATAAGCCAAACCTACCTAACCTAATAATAAGTAACCTGTATTCCCATGATAGAAGAACATGCACCATTATTTTAGAATTGGGTTAATTACAGCAACAGTGCACTGGTCTTCCATTCCCATCAGTAATCAACATCAGTAAATTAGAAACGCGTTTATTGAATTCAGCATTAAGTACTAGTTGTCTCAAAAGCGTATGCAAACACCTATCGTTGTGTTTTATTGTGGTAGGCTCTTTCTCTTCCTCTATGGGAAACTCTTGCACGTTCGTTTCACTTGAATGAGCAGAAAAAAGAACGAAAGCAATCTAGTGCTGCAGTATAACCATCTTTATTGCTAAATGCAAAATGTGTATAGCAGTGTAACCGTAAGTATATATGTACGTATCTACTACCATAAAATGTACATAGGTGTTTCTGTAAAAGCAAACGATATTATTTCATATTACGTAGGTACCGTTTCCCGTCAGGTCAGGCAGAGAAAGCAGGCTATAGATTTTAAGAAATTTAATACAAAGTCAGTGTTTAAATTTATTGTAGCAAAAACTGGAAATTGACTGAGTGAAAGCTCATAAATTACTGCTAGTTAAGCGTATTAAATTTCCTTTCTATATGCTCTTGGCAGAGGAAAGACGTGAACAAGAAAAACAAAGCTATAGCCATTTATAAAAGAAGCAATCTCCTCGAAATGTGATGTGGCTTCTCATCTTTGTCCTACTCTACGCTCTCTAGTCTCCATCCCATTGTCATTTCCCTGTTAGAAATTCCTGGGTTTAAGCCCAGACACCATCTTATAGCACTAAGTTACCGTTAGATTGTGTAAAACTATGCCATACTACATCTAACCTACCGATTCTCATTTACTAAATAATTTTTAGAGGTTTACAGCAACACAATGCACTGCAATAAGATTTTTTCATAATATATGATTTACTTAGTTTTCTATCGATACTTTCGATACCAAGTATACTACCGAGAGGCTATTTGCAATAAATACGGGTCCAGCGTCCCCAAGTACAAATGGTGAGATTATATACATACCCCAGATTTAACTGCTACAATATTGTATTGTGTAATACAGTTTTGAAGGACATATTATTGCTCATCAAACTTTGCCTTTGACCTAGTTCTGGGGTCCGTAAAATTATAGTCAGATTAAACTAATGCAATATTTTGCTATACCTAATATCAAAACTCAATCCTTTATTGTACATTTATGCTGAATTGATCAATTAATTGTGTCCACACAAAAATTTTATACCTACACTATACTGTAAGCTTGAATGGTAGTATGTATATGCGTGTAACCTGGGTTAGCATTAACAAGTTTAGGTTATGCTACGACCTTGTTAGTAGGACTCCTTCTTTTACGAACTAAATAAGTACACATAATATGCAATTTATATGTTTCATTTATTATGCTAAATATTGACTGAATGCCATTTATAGGTATAAATATAGTGTAAAATAGTAACCTATATAAAGCCAATAAAACAAAAAATTATTATTATGTATCGCCAGATGCCATATCCATTCGTACTTGCTGTCTGTCTGTGTGTCCGTTCGCGCTCTAACTTTTGAACGCAAATAGAAACATTTGGCAAGTGGGGTACCGTTGGAAAGCTGTTGACGTAAGGAATTTAAATATGAATCTCAATTTACTCCATACATAAGGTAATGTGAGATTTTGTGAGAACTTATTAATAAGTGCCTAAAAAAGGGACACAGAGTATGTGCTCCACACTACACTGCACACAATTGCAGCACGGCAGCCTCTACACACAATATGTTACGTTATATATCTACGATATATACTCGTATTATGTCGTAGTCCTACTACGTTCACCGTTTCAAAACTACATCTAACCATCACGTGCAATACACATGCCCATCCATTGTTAAATGGTTTATTTATAGTATTCATATCAGTTATGTGGGGATCATTTCGGCGATCCGTCGGCATCGTCGGACAGACTTTCATTACGGATAAAACTGCGTTATTGCTGTAATGTAACAGTTGCGTTACCATTCGTTTGAATTTATCTTTTATTGTCTTTACGTAGAATATTTGATGGTATAATTTGCAATATTCTGTATTCTGTATACTGTAACACAATTTGGTTTGTAAAAGCACGTATTAGAATTTATAATAATAGCTATTTGTGTATTATGCATTATAAAATGGCTATTCCTCTGTTGTTAGATATCACCAATTCAAAAGAGTTAGCTCTGAAAATCCAAGAGTAAGAGAAATTCAGTGCATTTGGAGTTGTGCCAACTAAATATTATGTGTAAGGCTTGGCAGTATTTTACAATGAGATATGGACAAGAGAGTCTCCGATGCTCCATTCAATGAATCTGTTTATATTATGTACATGACAAGTGTTTGCTACTAGGGAAAGCGTGTAAGTGTAGAGGAACATTACATAACAACACAATAACAGCCAGTAGACTTAACAGATTTGACAATTCGTTTCCATCTCTTTAGTTTTTGGTTATATATTAGATTTCTAAAATGTAAAAGATAAGCAAGTTTGACAATATGTTTGAGTTGACTAGTGAGTCCTGGCATTCAACTAATCACAAGAAGTATGTACACACTATAACAAAAGTCAAACTATTTTCTACAAGTTGCAATACTACTAGTACATACTTACATTGCATTAGCCTTCCGAATTCCAAATCCAAATTCCAATTCAACTTTCCGTCACATTTCAGCGGACTCTGACTGAGTGAGTAAGCAGTAAGTATTAAAGCTTAAGCAGTGAGAAATAAGGGAGTTTCCCAGCCCAACAAATAAAGTCAAATAACGAAATAACTTACTATTTCCAGAATTGCGACGATAAAACTTGCTCTACGCAGCGATTGCCCACAGCAAGGATGCATTCTTTATGTTTTCTTCTTGACTTTATCTTTGTATTGTTGTAACAACTTGAAGGCTCCGTCGGTATTTATGGGGTCGTTGCAATATTTTGATAAATTGATGTGATCTGATACTCCTCTATCTCTACAATGTCATTGGCTGCATTGGAATTGCAATTTCCTTTCCTATTTGACGATATTGCAAATAGTAAGAGAAATAAACTGTATAGGACTACCATATAAGATACAGCTGCAACAACACCGTAAGAGTAAAAATTATTGCAAACGTAATTTTTGCTAAGCTTCGCTTGACAATGTAATAAACTTGCGAATGCTGCAAAAGAACCATAGAAAATGTTCTAACGATAAGTGCAATGTAAGCATACTAAAGAAAGGCATTCATTCTTGTTTACTGTAGCCTGCATTATTTTTTGCAATTTTTCCTCGTTCTTCCTAAATTAAATCCCTAGGAACCCTGCTGCACTGCACTTTATACTTCATTGCAGTTTCTTATGACTTCTTCTGAGAAAAGTTGACAAAGTAACAAAGGAATAGCTAAAATTCTCTGCTAAAATGCACTTGGAAACAGCCAAGAGTGCATCATTGGCTTGAATTTGGGAACAAGTATTTAAGATTTACTAGGCAGAATTTAATATCTGTACTTCGCCACGAGGCGAGAGTTATAAATGAAGTTCCGCTTCAGTTTCGTTCATTTACAAACTAAGACTTCTCATTCATTTTCTCGCACAGTAGATTAGGGGCAGAGACTACTAGACTAACAAAAGCCTAGATCATACACAACACCCCGAATGCCCAACCGAATATTCCTCTAATACTTAATTCAACAATGACAAGTGCTAAAGAGTTATCCTATGGAATTTTGGTTCTAATTCTGAAGTAAAGAGTTATCCTGGATAGTTCATAGATAGTTAAGAGCAAGGCAATGTAAAGCAGACGCAGTTTATTACACCACATTGGCTCAGTCCTATATAGACACTCAATCACCGTTGGTCGGAAATGGAATGTCCGTAGTAGTACATTACATAATGTATGTACGTAACGTTATGTAAGCAAGCTTAGGTAATATTTATATATTGTAATCTTACAGTTGGCTATTGCTAAACAAATTGTATAAAGTTTAGACCAAGCATGATCTTTTATGTACTATACGGGACCTCAAGCACGTTAGCGTTAGTTTGTACGATATTACATTACACTCATAATTATTGTAGAATTAAATAAATCCTTATAATGTTCACCGAAGACGGGACGAACACAAAGTTATGCGCATTTGGTATGTTCAAGCAAAGTGTCGCATGTACAAGAAATTGTTTGTATGAAACTACATTCTGTATGTATATTCTAATTTTACATGTAAAAAGTTGTTCCTATTTATATTGCATAATATAATCATCTCTATCCCTATCCGAATTGTTTTTTGGGGGCTAGTTTGCATATAATTATGTTACTGGATACCTGTGACAGGTTTTCAATGTATTATGAATAGCAATATAATCAATACTGTGTAGTCTAAGTCTTCCAGTTTTCAAAAGACATTGTTAAAAAATTCTGAGAGATTTTACAAGACAGCGGCTACTGAGTACAGTATTCTGTATGCTTTACCCTGCTGTAATTAAAGTTACTTGAATGTTAAAAATCTTGTAGTCTTATAAGAAAGTTAAAAAGCATGTTATGCTACTGCTGCTTGCTGAACGTATTAACTAAAACATAGAACTATTAAAAAGAGTTATTATTATATTTGCTACACATACTTCTAAGCCATGATAACCGTGGAGAGACTACTCACTCAATCAGCAGAATCGTTATCACCTTATACAAAATCTTTGTCATGCACTATGTGGTACACTTACACAAGTAAGTTCAGAACAACACTTCAAACAAAAACTTTAATTACCACTGAAAGAACTAAGCACACTCTGAGTTAGTTAGTAAGCACACACTGAAGAAGAAAATTATATTAATGCGAGTTGATTTCCATTTCACACTTTATAACATAAACAACATCTACTGTTAAAATAGCATTATTTTTGTCAGTACATATTTAAGTAGGTAGTTTTAGTTACTCTATGTACTATAGGTAAAACATTAATGACAAGGTCTGCTCATAACTAAGCGGCCAAAATAAGTGAGACTATCCATTGCAATTGCAATCCTGCTGGATGTCCGAGTTGTTTTACCGCATAGAACCGATACATAGCCTACTTTGCATTTTCCATTTCCTTTGTGTACCTTGCTGTAGTGTACAAACAGTCACTCAAAATGCTTCATCGTCTGTGTGAGTTGCGATGTATATGTAGAGGATGTGCAATCCAGTAATGTTTATGTACGTAATAATGTAAACTTCCGATCCGCACTTGCATATATTTTGAAATAAAGATGCAACATCACAGTACATGCTAAGTAGGGTCTACAAACCAATATATAGTACGTATGACTTATAAGCAGACATCGGATAGGTAGTTAAAAAAACTTTTTTTATGGGTGATGCTACGCTTCCCAGACTTAGTATGTCAACGTTTCAGAGTATTAGAGTGCTAAAAACACGCACTCGTTAGCACCTTTTTTCACCTTTTTCGGACGTTAGAACCTATTTTTACCTTTTTTGGCTATTTTCGGTTATTAGAACCTATTTTCGCTATTTTTGGAACAGAGTTGATTGTTTGAGAAAAAATTAAGTAGCGAATATATACTTAATATATAGTAAATAGCTACTATCAAAAAGGGCTCATTGATAAAGGTTCCACACAGCCCAGACGTGCAAAACTTCAATTTTAGATTACAGATAAGCTACTAGAGTTTTATATAGGCTCTGCTTTACAATTTTTCCTGTTTTTCCTACAAATTATCGCTTGGCGCCCGGAACTTTTCAGGTTAGAGGCGAATTTAAGAGTTAAAACATACAAAAATAACATGCAAAAATTCTAGCCCTCTTTGTTTATTTGTGCCTTTTCGGGGGAGGAGGGGGCTTCAGCCCCCCTCGTTACAACCGAAAAATGACCATCGAAATCGTGGGGATGACACGGGTATCAAACTTTGCTTGCGAATAACTGACGTGTGCTATTTATTCGCGATTTGAATGTTGAAATTAACATTGAATATTATAATAAAATACAAACACCAAATTCTGATTATGTTTTTCACCAAAATCCTTATTTCTAACCTGAGATTTTAAGGTTTTTAAGAACCTTTTTTCCTATTTTAGGAACCTATTTTGCCCTTTTTAGGAACCTATTTAACTACCTTTTTTGAAGTTTTGGGAACCTACCTATCCGATGTATGCTTATAAGTGCACATGATGATACATATTATTATGCCCACTATTAAAAGCTGTGACTCTAAAGCTAGTAATACCTTTAAGATTTGTATGCCCAATATTTTACTGCTATTGCAAACGTAAACTCTTGAAAATTATATAAAATATTATATCTCTGGTAATGTGATTCTCCTAAAGTTAATTAATATCAATGCGAAATTAGAATATAATTTGGGTTAAGAAGATTGGTACTTATCTATATCCTATATATATTTTTATTGAGAACATATCTGCACAAATAGTACATATAGGCCGTTGTAACTGCGTTCTATAGTACATATAGTATTTATTATAACACGAAATGTTATTTATGGTATTCTTGGACACTAGTTTGAAATCTTAAGTTCTTATTTAATATAGTTTGGATATGGCAAAGATGTACATACTATATAGTACTTACAGGTATTTTTGAAACTCAAACAAACCCGTTGAAGTACTCGTTGTCGAGCCTGAGACTTCCTGTAATACAAATGCGCATTTACATTAAACTAAAAGCTATTCTGTAAAAGGTGCTATACATATAGCGGAGCAACAGGCTCAGCATATTTTTAAAGCAAAATCGCCTCTGTACTTAGAAGACTACACTACAAAGTTTGACATAATTTTAAATAGAAAGCCATAACGAGACTGTTTCTAATGCGCATTTGACCTGAGTGGCTGAAAAATTCTGAAACGCAGTAAGCAACAACACGTCAACTGCTGTGCTGGACATTTTTTAATTTAAACTGTATCCATAATCCGTAATATTGTAGCCATTTATAATTCCTTTTGTGAAAAGTTTAAATAATGAGTTGTAATGTTGCGAATTCTTCATCTGTAAATGCACGTAAATAATAGTAAGGTATGTATACAAACATGTTTTAGTATTTACCATAAGAGCGATACTCTTATTTCTAATCTGTGATATTTTTGCATGTATATTAATATGCATTACGAATCTTAAAGTACAGGCATGGTAGTTTGCGCACAGTTGGGATGGGATACACAGTAGCGATAGAATATATATGTAGAGGGAATGGATGAATGGAATATTCAGGCTGTGTTGTGCTCCTGTAGTGTGCATGAGTGAATACTTGCCAGTAGACAACTTGTCGACACATTTTTCTTTTTCGACTATATGTTCATGTTAATCTGACACTGTTTTATGTGCGTGTGTAGGCACCTGTATAATATGATGCATGAGCAATGTAATTACATTAAATTTGATTATACTCATTTAAGCGTCGGTAAATATAGAGTATTTTTCATCCATAATAGTATTTATAAGCCCTTAAATGGGCACTAGTTATTTATTTGTTAGTGTAACATGTGCTACAAAATTGGTAGGAGTTAGATTTTTGTTACTCTACATACAGTACACAGCAAACGTAATAGATAATTATGAATATCTAACTCAACATTTGAAAGGAAATAAATACAGATAGTTTGAAGTCCTAGTATTTATCCTGCTTTACATCCGGTGGTACGTTTTCTGCCTATAGTAATTTTAGATAATATTATTCTATTAATAATAATGCCTAACTTCATTTTACCGAGGTGTAACAACAGCCCAAAATGGCTGAGGTGACATAACTGTTCCGAGAACTCCTTCAGTTGCAGGCTCTGGATGGTCGGGGGATTTGGAAAATGTATATCTTTGCAGAAACGAAGTAAAAAATTTGAAAAGATTTGCTTTTGCCAATACTTCTCCAGCACAAATCCGTTTTCCTGTGAAATATTTAAAATTGAATGTAATTTACAGCAACAAATGTAAATATATATACATGTTTTTTAAGGCATAGCATATATGAAGCAATATCGCATAGAACGAATTAAAAAGCTAAGACAAGTTACCTAATCCAAAAGGCATTATTTTTCCTGCATTAATAATATTATTTTTATCATCGAGAAATCTCTCGGGGCGAAAAACGTGCGGATCTCCCCATGTTTTCTCGCTGTAGTTGGAACTATAAAGACTTACAATCCCCATTGTTCCCTACGAAGAAAAGTTTGAATTATATTGAGTGATCAAATGCCTGTCATGAATGAGCATGCAAATGTCAGTATGGAAAAGATTAGCTGACATGACACAGTGTACCTTAGGAATAAAATATCCATTAACGTATTGATCCTGAGTTGAGGCTCGGCTATACATTGGTACTACAGTTGCCATTCTATGAATTTCATTCAACACTGCTTCTGTATAAGGCATCCTGAAAATCGAACATTTAAAATTGGATTTCCTAGCTACGAATACGAATTTGTACAATAAAGGTAGATGTCAATCAGTCATAGTCTTGCTGAGCTCCAGCAATACGCTAATACCTACCTAGTCCTATCCAGGGTTGATGGCATCGTGTCGCGATCGACAACGCGATCAATTTCTTCTTGAACTTTCTTCTGTACTTCAGGATAGAGTAGCATATAGAGAAATGTAAACTCCAATGTACTGCTCGTTGTTTCTGTTCCAGCGAGGAAGAAATCCAAAGCCAGCACAAGGAATTGTTCATCTAATCGGCAAAAGAAATCAGTTCTCAGAGTTGGAATGGAAACTCAAATCTTGTTTGTATCGTACATATGCACAATACAGAAGAAAGAATCAACGAAAGAATAGAAATAAATTCAAACTTGCAGAAGAGTTGATTAAAACTGAGCTTGCCTGTGTAGTAATTTGTTTCTGCATGCTCTTTTGCATGGAGATCAATTTCGTTCATAAATACATCAATAAAGTCCCTCTGTTCTATTTTGTACTCTCCAGTGGCTCTTCGCTCGCTTAATATTTCCTGTAATCAGATAATTCACATATATACTCTATAAATAGAGGAGTGAGGAGAAAGACGCCCCAATAAAGGTTGGGTTAACAAATGTTAGTAGTTATATTGTAGCATTATCAGTATTGTGGATTGATGGACTTTCTAATGTATATAATTGTATTTGCAGGAATGGGTTGTTATGATTTTGATAAAAAGCTGTTTTCCTTTCCAGATTGTCTGAATATTGTATGACCCTGCTCCTAATTATTGATATGTCATTCTATTGTTATAGCTTATCAATAAAATCCCTAATAATTGTTTGGGGTTTCCTCTGTAGGCGATAGCAAGTAAACCGATCTTTTACCCAGTTTGGACGCATATGGAGTTTTGGGTTAAAAAGTAGAATTCAGGCAAGACAGATTTTTTGGGTGCTAAAATCGCTTAAATATAAATTGGGTTGTGCTTCAATGTGTGCGTCATTAACTACTCTATCTAGTATGTACTCACAATATTATCCTACAATATTCTAGAACACAATCTCCCCAAATATACAAGCATCTATATACATATGAGATATTTGAAAAGTAGGATGAGATGAGATGCTATTTGTTTGAATGTTATTAGTTCTGGTTCTCTGGTTTCCCGTATCAGGAAGTCAAACAGTAAGTACCTATTGACAATAATCACATACCTACCTTAAATAATGAATGAATATCGTGCAAGAACTTTTTCCGTTCTTGTCCCCTTTTAGTAAATCTGGGTAGAACATGACGTAAAATTGGATAGGCAGCAATGATATCTTCGCCCACAGCCAAGAGTCTGACAATGGATGACATCAACTCAACCAACTTCTGGAGACGGGCATCTTCGTGAGAGAATCGTTTACCCGCGATCAAACTCCAAATGATATTCAGTGCTGAGACGGAAAAAAACTTCTTCATCAGAATGGTATTCCCATCTTCCTTTATCGACTCCTCCATCCGCTTCATCAAGTAGCTCAATTCTTCTTCGATAAACATTTCTTGACTTTTTTGTTTTCCGAAACCAAAATCTCGTAGCGTTCTCAAACTGAATCTTCTGATCTCTTTCCAAGATTCTCCATTCCCAAAGAATATACCTTAATTTGCAAAATAGGCATATTCTCTTTCAGAATCATTTAATTTCCGATTTCTGTCAACTACTTTTATAGTTTTTGCTAGACATCCACAAGAAATAATCCAAGCTACCAAAATGACATATGCTGCACCGTACGAAAAACTTACCCAACTCTTTCCCGAAAGAACGTTCCAATATCCATTCGTCCACGTATCTATCACTCCATAGATCGCTTGTCAGCATGTCCCTTACGGCTTCGTAGTCGTCAAATATAACTATACAATGAAAGTGCAGCAACTCATTTATATGATACGTTTAAAGCAATTTAAATTAGCATGTGTATATACATTTAACCATGACCTTCTTATGAATTTAGTAATCGTAAATAATTATATGTTAATTGCGTATTTAATAAGATAGCAAGTTCTAAAGAACGCAAAGTAAAATAAGCGCTTGCAAATTATTACCTTGATAGGTTGCCCCATACTGCAAACTCATGATATGGCCATATTCTTTAGAAAACTCTTGCAGAATTTTGTAAGGAGGAAGATGTCTCTTTTTGGAAAGTTGCACTAAGTTTCCCAGAATTGGATATGGCTTAGGTCCTATATGTGTAACAAATCAGCATTAGCATTGCAAACTTTTTATCTTATAAATTGTCTAGTCTACTAGCACTTGTATCAACTTGCACTGCAGCTCAAATATGGTTCAAGGTTCTAGTCTAGGGTTGCATGGAAAATTACAAAGAAAATGAGTTATCCTCGACTTGCTATAGTTGATAGTATATATTAAATTTCGGAATTATAACAGTTGCATGAAGTCAGTGACAAAGCAGCTTAACTTTTTACAATAATGATCTTAGGGGAACTAAGTAATCCAACTTTCACATGGAAATTGGAAATGCTACTTGCACTATGAAACTACTTAAGTAGCAATTACCTACATAGTGCTACTTATTTGCATTTACGTATTAAGTTGTCATTCATCAGAGAAACCATGAAAGCCTTTCCTAATATTATCCTACACAAATAGTATGACTACTCCATAGATGTAGAGCAGGAACTTAATAATACTAAATAACTAAATACAACATAATATTACAAATATGAATATTGAGTGTAAGTGATGTTTTGTGTTAGGATACCTGGAGGCAATTTCTTCTTTGGATCTTCATCCTTATTATAATTTAAATAGAATACTAAGCCACAAATAAATAATATTATAAGTTGGGCAAACATTTTATTGGATGTACCCTGTTATTAAAATAGTCACAGCTATTTTTTCGCTGGACATTCAGGAAAGAATGAAAAATTGACTAAGAGAGACTCACTAATTTACTCTTCGTATTATACACATTTCTGCAAAGAATTTAGATCCATATTATGTTACAATGTGGTAGTACAGTAGTACATGCCTTACTTTTGTTCATAAGCAATTGATGTTTAATTGGGGCAATAATTGTAATCTTGTAATATGAAAGGTGATATACTGTGCTTTATACTAGGTGACCTATTCATCCGGTTGTGACATGACATGGAAATACCTACAAAAAATAATTGTGTTACTGCTTTGTGATAAATCTCTTTAATAGGCTTGCAGATACGGAAAAAGCATGTTAGCTGTCAAATATAAAATTGAATCAATATTTATGCAATACTCTCTGCATTATGAGCACGGGAATTTTTCCATTTTCGATACAAATTATCCTTCTGAAGCAGATGCATATAAGAGTACTACTTATATTGATACTACATCTTCACTAACAAAAATAATATTTGTCAAGACCAAACCGGGCACATAATAGTGTACCTATATACCATTATATGGTGGCATATAATATTATCTATGCATTAGATAAGATATGTATTAAAACAATTTTTATTGAATAAACGCTTGTCAGCTTATAATACCACTATACTATAGGTAAGTTATTTTTAATAAGTTACCGCTGCATAGTTAAAGGTTACTTGATCATCTAATTGCCATTCGGGACAGGTGGTCATCGAGTTTCCGATGAAATACTGTTACATGGACATGGAATTTCCAAGTACAAAGGGCGGCTGATGCTGGAAACATTTACAATAATTTATTATATTTACTATATGAAATAGACTACTTATTTGACAATTAGTATGTACAGATACATGGACAATGGGCATCAGGTGTTTGTAATTTTTAATGTCGAATTTTGTACCAACCTTTAGCTTTGAAGCCAAAAGCATACGATCTACCAAATCGTTATATGATCATATTTCGCAATATTACAGTGTTTTGAATCATCTACTAATGTACTTACTAATTACAGTCAGATACATCAGTCACGCTTGATTGTACTAAATAACAGTAAGATATCGCGTCGGCCCTCCCGACTCATCAGGCAAGGTGTCAATCAAAGTAGGTGTACTTCACATAATTTATCTCTGACAAGTGCGATGGCAATTGAGCTAATTAATCACATATGTAATGTATAATCATGTTTTGAGTGCCTACTTATTATAAGTGTCTATGCACATTGGGCTGCGTACTAAGTCAAGAGGTATCCTACAATTAATGAAATATATAATACTTACTATATTAAATGAACAATTACAATAAATGCCAATGTCAGTCAGCATTATCTCAAGATAAAGTAATTCTTCTGAATTCAGTAATTGATATAGAAAAGTGGAAAGGTAAATCCAAATTAGGTTTTGAATGTAAGCACCAAGATTGCACAAGGCCATAAATTATAATAAGCGAAAGTTGTGCAAAATAATTTGTCAGTTATACTCCAGGTTTTCTCTGACTGTGTGTGTCCCTGATTTCTGTGTACTCAGTAAACTCAACAAAATGCAGCCTAAAGTTCCTTACGTTGACATGTCACCCGTTTGCAAAAATGGGCCTATTACTGAAGCGGATTGGAAAAAAGTATCAGATCAAATAAAAGATGGGTTTGGAAATTACGGCTACATTTACTTAATAAATCATGGAATTCCAGAAGAGAAGGTACGTTTTATGTCCTTGAAAATTTAACATCTTACCGTTTCAAATTACCCAATTTTTGACATTCTCATCTCCGAAAGGGGTACTGTTACACTATGGATTTTACGGATTAATTCTTCTTGGAGTATTAATGTACTAACTGTAGCTTTTCTTATAATAGGTAGACCGAGTTATGAAGAGCTCCACGGACCTTTTTGAGCTTCCTAATGCCATCAAGGACAAGTATATCAAGCTCAACAATTACTACGGCTACTATAGGCCTGGAGACTTGCTGTAAGTCGCTGGAAATTATATATACTGAAAATTATACAACTGTTTCTTGCAGTGTATCACATTAATGTATTTCTATAAACATGCATTAATGTATGGAATGTATGGGAAATATTAAACTAAGGCACTAAATATTTAGGACCACCTACACCAACCATCTCTTGGAAATTCGTGAAATGTGGGATGTTCCTGGACTAGTGGGGTCATGGAAAGCTCCTAAATATGTAACAATTTATTCTAACAAATCATGGAAATATGTTGTTATTAAATATTTCTACATTGAAAATATCATTTGTTATAGCCATCCGAAATACCAGAACTTCAACCAGCAATGGAAGCACTTACTGACGAATGCCGTGCACTTTTGAAGAAACTAATGAAAGGAATGGCTAAGGCCTTGGGACTTGCTGATGAAGATTATTTTCTTAAGGTCCACAATGCAATAAACGACGATAGTGTTTCAAGCAAGTCAACAATTCGGAGTTTATATTACCCACCGATTCCAGATGATTATGTGATTCCTCCTAATGCAATTCGCTGTCGGGAACATACTGATTTTGGAACGATTACCATGATATTCCAGGACGATGTTGGTGGACTAGAGGTACATTAAACAGCTATTAAGCAAATTCACTTGAAATTTTAATCCATTCTCTACCCGGGAGTTGTACTTCTCGTGTGGAGCTATGTAGTATGCAGATAATGCATGCACTAGAGTGCAAGGTCTCATTAAAATTCAACACAGACTTTTAAAACTAACGTTTCCAGATGAAGCACGATGATGGCAGTTGGGTGGATGCCACTCCCATTAAAAACTCTATCTTAGTTAATGCCTGTGATCTTCTGGAACGAATGACAGGTAAATTGTCTTTATTGTTCTATCGTTCTCATACGATTTGAGAGAAGGAGGAGCAATGCATGCTCTCTAATCTGTTTTATGGTTACTACTCCCACATTAATTTATTGATTCTCTTGCTTTCAGGAGGTGTATTCCCAGCCATTGTAAGATTTACAGAGAAAATTAGTTTGCATAAATCTGAATTATTGTTTGCTAAATGAGCTCTAAATGATTCTATTTAATTTGTTGAAACTTTACTACAGATTCACAGAGTTCCGATTCCAAAGGACCCTGCTAGAAAGCACGTTGCTCGTCAAAGCATATCTTATTTCCTTTCGCCAGATGATGTGACTGTTGTACAGCCTGTTGTTCCCAAGGACCAAATCAAACTCGACTTTGAGCCCGTTGTTGCCCAGGATTACTATAACATCAGAGTGGATTATAATAAAGCTAACACTGCAACTGCTACATGAAAATATGACGTGCACTATTTACACGTAAAATAAGAATATTATATCACATCACTTATTTATGCGTTTTCTTTTAACCCTTTCTTCTAACTATTTCAACTTTAAAAATGTATAAATAAAAAACGCACCTTTAGAAAATGTATAAATAAAAAATGCACTTTCTTATATCTGACCTAATCACTAAAAGGTCTGTATTGCATAATTGTATATGCTTTTAAGTGATTTGTTTAAATACGTAAAAAAGCAAAGCAGCTATTCATTGTCATTCACAGGAAATGTCATTATATTTTTAGATCCTTTTCGTATAAACTATTTGTGCATTACGTTGTTATCAACTACTTATATAATATATATTACTATTAGATATTCTGACCCAGTTTTATAAGCACATATAAATAACACAGGATTTAATAAGGATGTAGAACGAATTAAATTATTAAACATGTACCTACATAATTATATAGCGAATATAGAAAGTAAAATTGTCCCCGCAGTAAAGCATAGCATTATGACAGCAATCTAACAGAAAAACTCTATTAACAACAGGCATTATAAACCGGAAATGTATTCATTGAAGGGAACTCGTACAAAATTCCTCTTTAGCATGCACAGACCTAGCTGTAGATGAGCACGTAGATGTGTATTATTATAGAGAGATACATTTTCCTCGCATCACAAAGCAACCTCTTTCCAGAGCTTCGCACAGTTCATGAATAACTGACCCAAATACTTTCACGAAATGGGACTTTTTGCTTCCAACCGGGATGGAAATGAGATTTTTAGGGAAAACGTAACAGGAAAGGAAGATGTTTACAATTACACACAATCCTATCATATTCATTTTCCCTTGTTACATATACATGATTCACTCAGTTCGTAAATCTACGTAGGGAGTGCAGTTGCCACCGTGGACTCATCCTACAATATTCATATTACTTGGAGACTTTTTCTAGATGATTTTGCTGAACTTGTTCAAATATTTAAATGTGCAGCTTTATGGTTATTTTGCTATTTATGGTAATGCGGAGAGCCCTAATATAGCAGATAATACATACCAATACTGCTGCAAACTGTGACAGGAACACAATATTTTGTAGTGTAATAAGTTTCTAATCTACAGTAGTACTGTGTGATGTGTGACCTGGTTACTATACGTGGGATTTGGTATTTTGATATATGTAGGTAGGTTCATAAATTGTATTCGATATTCATAAATACTATACTACAGGAATTTAGGCTTTCAATTACTTTTCAATATGACGTTTCAATGCACTATTAACTAGGTATCTTAACTAGGCATTTTATTGGTTTTTGATCCTACGTATTTAATTACTTTACTAACATTCTCGTACAACATGGCAATTGATAAATAATAAAACTGTCTTCATATGGATATTAATTACATAATGTGCACCTATGTAGTTGTAATGATGCGGAAGACCCTAAATAGATTTGCTGCTCCTCCTAATGAACCAAAGTAAAATAAACCATTGCCAAACGGATATACTAATCAACTTATGAAACTAATTTTGGTTGCTGTGAGACATATTTGCATTCCGAAAACCAAAAACATTATAATTCGTGTATCAAGTTTTGATAACAAAATTCGAAAAGGTTCAACCGTATAAAAGTTATTGCAGTGGCAGAGATAGTCGGGCAGACAGACAGTGTTCCTATAAGACTGTTTCCCAACTTAATGATCATCCGTGAAAGAATGAAAGCTGAAAATGTAGGCTTACGTATGACAGAGATGCTACTGTAGGCAAACCAGATTTGACGTTATCTGTTAGAGCAAACACACACCCAGCGCCCGTGAACCTGTTCAGTGTTGTATGTAGATACTATTACTGTGCTTACATACTGCATACACATCAGAACTTACACTATACCTACCTTGTAGATACTGGGTGATTTGAAGTAGCTAGCTTAATATAATATTTGTATATATACTTATACATATTTGTAGTAGAATGGTTACATAAAGTATTAGGTAAATACTATTCGATTTCTTCGCAGTGAAACTACTACTATGTATATTATATACATAAATCTCATAGTTCGCATCTGCATTTTAAACTGGGTTTGTGTAAATAAGTACTTATAAAAGAAAGATACCTTATGTCCGTATTTTAGAATGTTAATCTTATTTTGCTACAGATTGTTAGGAGTCCATAATATGTACATATGTTCTATACGTGTAGGTATAGGTAGCTATTTAAATCCTTTCATCTAATAAATTTTAATTAACTTCTATAATGCGAGTTCTGCCAATATAAACGTTTGAATTGCAGGGTATATTATTACTATACTTAGTTTGAGCATGCATGTCTTTAAGAGGTAAATACATATTGACTCTATAGATTCAGCAAACAATATTAGTTCAGTTCACATAATAATAGTCCCACGAAACAGTTAGCACCAGAATTGAGCTGAAGTAATAAGAGTTTGTTGTTCTCTTTGCTAGTGTTACTGTTAAAACATTCGATTAGTAGGTACACTACCTACCAAATACTACGAGTAGAATAGTTGAAAAGCTTAATATATGGAATACAGATAGCTATAAAATATCTATTCTTCTATATAGTTTCTACGTTCATTGATTTGATTACCCGATTTCCCACCCGACTGAGTTCCTTTGGCTCCATCATCCGTGATTAATACACAGAGTGTGTAAATGAAAGATATTTATGGTGGTGGTAAGTAGTATGTTTGGTAGGCACTTAGTCGCAAGGTTAAAGGATAGGGCTTAAAAATACATGTAAAACTCCTATGCACT